>JAECUM010047009.1:0-24603 GCA_016617855.1 Megalonaias nervosa | reverse complement strand
TATTCCATCAGTTAATTTCATATATTATTTTCTTGTTTACTTGTTCCGGGCAATAACATTGTGGTTGATCATCTCCTAGATAAAGATAACCAAAGCACCATAAGGAGTAGGGATAAAGATAACCGAAACACCATAAGAAGTTGGGATCAAATCATCATCACCACCTCCTGACAGTACTTTCTATCAAATTTGGTCAAAGTCTCTTAAGGCACTGGGATGTGAAAGATGGTTTCTATTAAATTTGGTCAATTCCTGATTTCCTGTAAAAATCTTTGGTTTTAATCTTGATTATAAGCACAATGTTAAGGCATTGCGATGTGAAAGATGGCAATTCCTGATTTCCTGTAAAAAGTTTGGGTTTTAATCATGATTATAAGCACAATATTAAGGGATAGGGATGTGAAAGATGGTTTCTATCAAATTTGATAAAAGTTCGTGAATGGACTGGGACAAAGTCATTCAAATCTTTTGGCCTTCCTAATGGCAGCCATATTGGATGATCAGGACTGTTCTATCAGATTTGGTAGGTTTGTGTAAACAGGGTTCTGTGAAAAGTTGTTTATTGGTATCCTATTTTGTTTGGTGATGGTGGCCATATTAGATGGCATGCTGGCCTCCTTTGTACAAACTTAAAGACTTTCATGTTAGGTTGTTCTCTGCTAAACTTTGCTTTAAAATTGGTCCAGGCAAGCTAAAAAAAATAACAGGAGAAGAAAAAAAAAAAAAGTAATCAATCCTTGACATACTTCAAGCTATATCTTTCAGCTGTGTAGTACCTATTCATATACACAGGTATTTGCTTCTTTTGGTACTAACTGCTAAACCAGATCCTAACACAATGGATGCTGCATTTCCCATTAACACTAAGAACTGTTTAGTCATGTATATATATATATAACACCTTCATTATATGTTCAAGTTTCCTGCTTGTCATAAAAATTGTATCTTTAAATCAAGTTCATTTTTTTAAACAGTTTTTTTATTTGGTACAATTCTTTCCTTAACAATGTTCTATCCTACTTACAATGTTATAGGAAATCAGATGTGAATCCCATGTTTTTTCATGAGGAGTTTCATTCTGCAAAGAGGTTAGTTTGCATTTTTACTGAAAATTGTGTAGTTGTTTGTAAAAGGGGCTGGGGGCTGGAGGGTGGTTCCACTGAACCCCTATCCTTGCAATCTGCCAATGAAAATGTCTTTTGTCATTTTAAGTCTTTACTACATAGCAGGCACTTCTGTTTCAAAACCCCTAACAGCAACAATCAGGTACTCTGTGGAACGAAACTTCAATGTCAAAACTCCTGCAATAATTCTTTCTTTCTACCATGACTAATTACTTCCCCATTATAAACAATCTGTTCAGAAATATAAGCCTGCCTGGTCTTACTACATGTTCATGGCCTGTCTGCCCATCTGCAGCTAATTGTATATGCCATTCTTTCACTAAACATCCTCAACTCTTTCTAAACAGTTGGAATACACATCATTAAGAGATATAATAGCCTGAAATAGGCCTCCTCCAAATCAGGAAAGGAAGAAAAGCAATTTCTTGGTCCACTTGAAGCACTCATCAAAGAACAATATGGGTTGTTGACAGATTAAATGACCTTCCTTTTTAAAGAACTACAACAAATCAATTTCTTTCTTAATTCATATTCAAGGCAACTGCTGCAGAACAAGGTTGGTTAACAGCTATTTAACTGTACATTAAAGACTTGTTAGTGCCAAGGCATAGGATGACAAGTTTTCAATACTAAAAGACTAGAGCAATTAGTGACCGGGACTAATCTGGACAGTTTTCAACCTGCAACTCACTGATTTGAACTCTGGTATGCTAATCTCTAAGTCACTGTAAGGTACGTCCAACTTTTAATATGCCACAATGAAAGTGTGGGGGGGGCTAGATTCATTAAAATCAATATTTTGTCTTGCCATGCATGGGTCTGGAAATTTATGTTCTGAGAAGATAAACCTAAGTCACAATATGTGCACATGTGGCAATTCCTGATTTCCTGTAAAAATCTTGGGTTTTAATCATGATTATAAGAACATTATTTGGAATGGGTGGGGTGGGGTGGGGTGGGGTGGGTTAATTAATGTTATATAGCCCTAAAACCTACGCACCAAATAGGACATACAGAAAGCCCTGGCTTTCTAATAGAAATGTCTTAAGTTTTAAAATAAATCTCAACCTAGCAACCTGCCTAAAAACTGTTTACTTTTATGGTGCATTCTTTATAACAATGGATGCCTCTATTTTAATGCTGACTCAAGTTTATTTGGCTGCTTCACTCAAGCATGATGCCAAGGCAAAATAACATCTAATATCCATTTCCTAATTTTCTGAACTATATTCACAGCATAAAATAGCATTTTAATTAATTTAGAACTGCTGTTATTGCTGCAGTATGTAAATCATATTGAATTATTTCATATGATAACTACTGTATATGGAAGACTTTCAACAATGGATTTCTGAAAAGAAAAACCTTTAGAAAACCAATTTCCTTTCTATAATCACTCAAAAATAATGGTGACTTAAAATTTGTTTAAAAAATTAAAATATGTTTGAGTACATGTAAATATATTACCCACTTAATATGTAATACTTTATTTATTATTAGAATCTACTTCCTACAGGAGATGTCGGCATAATTTACGTTTTCACTTCCTTTCATGAAAGACATGAACATACGGACAGTCATTCAGAGTTTCATTGTTTGAGATAAAAAGGCAAATCTTATCAAACAAGTTTAGACATATAACCAAATTTAATTTTGATGAAATGCATATCAAAGTATTGTATGAAAGAGATGATCCATTTGATTCAAACATTAAATACGCAAAAATACATTTTACAGAAATTAATTGTAATAACGCAAGAATAATTCTGTATTTTATGTCCAAGGATGCTGGAATTTTGGTAAGGGAGTTTTCCCATGTTTGGTTATTTTGTATAGGTATATTAAAAACAGCCAAGACAGAACAATCACTGAAACTCATATAACAACTGTAATTTTTATTCTGCAATTTGGCAATAAAAAAATAATAAAAACTCTGACTTGTTTTCTTCTTATTTACTTGATAAAGGTGTCAAAATGGGTGATGAAAAATATAATATATCATGTAATTATTTCTGAGAATTTCTTTTTAATGCAGTAGAAGCAATCATACAAAATATTATATGCCTATAAGGCTGAGTGAAAATCCCGTTATTGGATTTGTTAACATGCTCATGACAGAGAACAGCTTGAAAGATGGGAAATATTTCACCCCAAATTTTGACATCAAAGAAATTTAATTACATTTTTATTGATTACTTTCTGTACTGCGAAACTGATAAGATATTGATAATTTGCATAAAATATTTCACGCTATTATTGAACTCTAAATGCTTCTGCGTGTATAATCCAAATCTTTGTATCAATTGATGAACTGTACATCTTTTTGCAGTTAGTCCCAAATTGGAGTTGCATATCAGGCTGAATATAACAAAATCTGCTTTGGAATGTACCCTTTCATCCTCTAAATTAACACTGTAATTTGTATCCTAGAGTATTTAAAAACATTACTGAAAAGTTGTAAATGATGAATTCTAGCTGTTAAAGTCCTAACTGGAGTTCAGGAAACTGACAGACTTGTGGGTGTTTATCAGGTGAAAAATTCCAGTTCTGAACTCTCATTTTCCAACTAATTAGAGCATCTGTAAAAACTATTAGTGTCCAGTCAGTGCCCCTCCCTTGAACTGCACCTTCTAAGCACTACCATATACATACCAATAATAGGCTAACATTTTTGTTTACAGAGTTGCTTTTTTAATTTCAAGAGATGGTTTGTTTTGCAAAAAATGGTTAATTATTTCTGTTATCTGTTTTGTATCGAAAATTGTACAAGTTTGACAAGGAAGGGGATGGGTGGGGTTGAATAAATTCCTTGAATTCAGATCATGGAACACATTTTTCACAAAGAGCAAAATTTACCAATATACCAACTATATAACAATATTATTCCAGAATGATCCCAATTTAGAGCACCTCAATTATGAGTTTATTTGCACTGTGTTCACTGTCATGCTGAGTTAGATGCCAAATCTATTGAAATTTTTCCCCAAAATATAGGATGATTGCTTGTGAAATGAACTATTCAACTATATGTCCCCCTCCCTTATTTTTAGAGACTGATGTATCCATGCAATCCAAAATTCCCTACAAATTTACAGGCTGTTGTACAATATTCCTGCAACAAAGACCAATTCCCATGTAAAGGTCATTACACAGATTCATGTGGGGAAATGTACTATCACTAATTGCCCATTAAATCATGAGTATTGAACAAAATTTGCAATGGTTGAAGATAACAGACTCCTATTATCAAATACACAAAGAAAAGGGTATGATGGCTGGTAAAATTTTTTCAGTGTGAAACAATTACTGAGATCACACTGATTTCCAGAACAGAACAACTGAATAGCAATTTATTGCAGGTTTCAAATTGCTAAAGATTTCTACCAATCCTGTATTTTCATTGCCTTTATCATTTTCTTGCATAGGACTGGTATACTGTAATTATTAAAACTGTACAAGAAATTTTCTTTTTCATTAATAAATGAGCAACAAAATCACAAAATCATTTTACATCCATTTCGTTTGCAAGTTTGCTACAGTTCTGATAAAACCTTTTAATGAAAGGCTACTTGCTTATAAATTTGAAATACCTTAGAAGTTAAAGAAAAATTCCATACCATTCAATTTAAATATGTTTCTTTTGCAATGATATGATGCATGTAAAATTATCTCCCTTAGCCTGACCATCCACTGACATGTGTAAGGCAAAATGGTGACCCTATTATTTATGTTGACATGTGCCAGTATTTATGGTTTTGCCATCAAATGTAAATAGCAGATATATCCATACCTTTGTTTAGCTGTACTAAAAAATAATTTTGTAAATCTACTATAACACTGAGACAAGCCCAGAAGGGGCTCCTTTGATATCACAGAACAGCAGAACATCTATACACATAATTCTCCACAGAGCTAGAAAAACTTTATCTAAACCAAAAGTTATGGATATATTTGATTCAGAGATTTGTCAATCTTGTTGAATGTATGGAAAATCACTTCCTGAACCTATCTGGATGGAGACAAAAAATGTACAGATAAAAATCTAACATTTGAGATTTCATTAAACATACCTGTAACTTTGGAATATGTAAACTGCTCTTGAAATATAAATTTGTAATTTTCAATTCTAAAAGATTCATTTACATTTAGAAATAAAATTCCTGTATTCACTTGATTCTGACCACTCCTTTGTGCTGAAACCATTATTTTACAAGACTCATTAACATGTAAGAACACCGTTGATTATTTGTGTATCAATTATTCTCTCTGTGTGGACTCATAGATGCAGAATGGGCCTGAAGTGCCCTCTAGCATGACTTAAGAAGCAATTAAGTGCAGCAACCTATTTGCTCTGGAATACTTTCTGTGATATGATTTACTATGACCATGACCTCAGACCTTAAGACCCATAAATCTTAAGGTTTCTTTATGACCCTAAGTGCGAGCCATCCAAAGTTTGGTCAAGAACTGTTTAATTGAAGTTATTCTGCAAAACCCAGTTTTCTCTGGCCTTTGACCATTTAACCCCAAAATACAATGGACCTTTCCATACCTTATATGCAAGTCCTGCACAAAATTTTGTCAAGGTATATTGTCTACAAAAACCATGTGCTTCTAGTCACAATGGCCTTGACCTCTGGACCCCAAAACCAATAAACTTAATTTTTTCTAATGTGAGAGTCATCCAATAACTGGTTGAGAACTCATTTTTTAGTGTAGAAACCAAATTTTCTCTCAATAACAGTGAACCTGACATTTGACTTTTTGACCCCAAAAATCAGATTTCCTCACTCTATGTGTAAGCAATCCAACAGGGTCTGGTCCAGGACTGTGATGTAGAGCTAATGTTATTGCACAGAAACAAAAACCATTTTTCTTCTTTCAGTCAGTGATTTTGACCCATGACATTTTAACCCCAAAATTGATAAGGTTCTTCCTTAGCCCAAGTGCAAACCTTCCATAAGGTTGGTAACTGTAAAAGTAAGAGAACTAGTTATCATGCAGAAATGCCTTTTCTTCTTCTAGTCAGTGATTTTGGTCTTTTTATGCTGACCCCAAGATCAATAGGTTTCTTCCATACTCCATGTGCAAGCCATCCAGAAAGTTTGGCCACAGTACATGGCAGACAATTTGAGTTACTGTGCAAAACTGAAACTGGTAATAGTCAGGACAACGGATGAACAAAATCATGACCCAATTAAGGTCCTCCTTATGCTTCAATATTTAAAATGTTTAATTGGAATCTGAATTTTGTTATCATCATAGGCCTCAGTAGTAGATTCATACAACAATGAAGCCCTACAAACCTCTCTTTATGACAAGTTAACACATTAACCCCTGGTGCGATGTACTAGCCTACTTTCGAGCTCTGTAGCATCAAGGTCATATGATACACTAAAGTGGGTGGTATTATAGAAAGGTAGACAGATGTAGCTTACAATGATACCAAATAATCTGATACTCTAATTGCACTACAAAATACAGAGGGAAAAACGTAATTTTTTGGACCCGAGTTTTATCCACCCAAAATTAGCCAGAGGTCGGAATATGATTTTGTGTCAGGATTTTAGACTTTTTGGCTTCAGATCTAAGACAGACTGGTCTGAACAGCACACAGAGAGGTGAACCTTTGCAAAAAGTAGGATAAGATGGGCATTTGGAATAAAGAGTGGTCTCGATATGAAAGTGATGGGTCAGTTAAGCAAAAAAGAACTCCAACTTTTACCCTTTTGCTCATGCTCAGGCGAAATAGCCAATGAAAAACGATGTTTCTAACACAACTAGGCATTAGGTTAACTGAAAATCTCTTGGAGGTCGATGTATTAGGATGTATTCAGAAATAGCCCCCAAGATGTGTTTCCTACTCGCATTTCAGGCGAAAACAACAAAAACCTCCAGGGGTTAATGTGTTAATGGGTGCATTTTGATGACGTCACCAAATTTGAATATTCCTTGCGTATTTAATCACTTGTGCATCGACATTGCACATAAATTACAAATTTAGCCATTTCTTGACAATTTGTAAAAAAATTCCAAAATCCATGTTAAAAGAGAAAGAGTATCATTGTCTCATTGCTTGCCCTTTTTACCATAAGACTTGTTATTTTCGTTTTAATTATCTTGCATGGAGTCATGATTTCATGCTTAGTGTGCAAGGTAATTCTGTATCCAAGTAAAGACTGTTGCAAAGTCAACATTGAAATATTTTCAGTCTTTTTTGAGTACTGTATACCCTCTCTTATAAGTCAGGTCAAAATGAATAGATCAAGATCTGATGTTGCCTAATGTGCTGGCAGATCTGGGTCTATACAGTTTGTTAAGAGTAATCAGTTGAATAAATAAAGTACACCCTGATCTATCGGCACATTATACAATGACAAATCAGGATCTATGTTCTCTGCAGTTGGATCTAACTTACATGTGAGCATATACACTATGCCAATTTCATTGATAACCTAGACACCCCTTAGGTATGATACAAAATCTAGTGTTTGAGATAGGTTTACCATCAAAACATGTTTAACAGCCCATATTAATCAAAACATCTTTTTAACTTCATTGACATGTTTTTCTAATGCAATCTTTGTAATTTACTTGTTATAACACAAAAGTAAACAATCTGTGTTTTCAAAGGACATATATAGAAATTAAATAAAACTTTAAATAATGCTAATACTGTATTTGAACTGGCTGAAAATATATTAAAGAAATGTATAAACAAATTGTCAGTGCATGTATTTACAAATGCAATAGCTATTTATTGAAGCCATCCTGTTCCTCAAAAAAGTAAAGATTAATGAAACTAATAAAATTTTTTTGAAGAGATGACAATACATTAGTATCTTTCTTTCCTCTTACAACCTCGAGGGATATTAATTGATTATTGAATTAAAAATATACAGCAGTAACACTTTGTGATTTACAGTTCTATTATATTTTTAAAAACTGGCTTAAATCTTTAATGAAGTAATGACATTAATGATTCCTTCTAGCAAAGAAAGTGCAAATGCTATTAAAAAATATTCCTTGAATCTTACCTCTACTGAAGAACTTGAAATCAAACTTAAAATTGGAGACGAACCAAGATGCTGGTCGACTCCGCCTATTAGATATTTTGTCCCTGTTTCGATGCTGAACCTCTTGTTCCATGTCAAAGAATTGTCACAGTGAATGTGGTGCTGTTGTTTACAATACTGATAAATCAAATTTAAAACAGTCTGTCCAAATAACTCAGATACCTAAATTTCAAATTGGCTCCAAAATGTCCAATTACAGAAATAACAGCTCCAGTCAATTTAGTCCAGCAATACAAAAACAATCACAGAACGGAAAATAAAGTTGACAGCTGCCTTCTCCCAGACTGGTAATGTTGTTTGTAGTTGTTGCCTACAGCATGGTGGAGGGAAGACTGAATCAAGAAAACTAGTCAGTTGCTAGTCTATACACCCAAAGTGGGTGTGAGTTCTTTGTTTGCAGCAACAGGCTATACCAGAAATTTTAGACCAAAAACCCATACAGGCAGAAGCATACACTATAAGCATTTTAATACTGGGGCTCTAAAGGAGGGAAAACTCAATATTAATACTATGATTATTATTATTATTATTATTATCATTATTATTATTATTATTATTATTATTATTATCATCTTTTTAAAATTATATTTGAACAAATGCATCAAGACAAATGTTAAGTCATAGAACTGTACTGATGAAGAACTTGACTTCACATTCAAAACAACACAAGGACACTGCAATCAGATTGGCTTTGTCTAATATAATGAACACTGTAAAAAACCTAAACATTAAAATTCTTTCTCTGATGTAAATTAGTTTTAAAGTAAAAAATATCCTTCAAGGATTCTGTACTTATAAGCAGCATTTTATTCCAAACTGACACACCTAAAGGCCTTTCAAACTGTCTGCTGTGATATACCTAAAGACCTTTCAAACTGTCTGCTGTGACACACCTAAAGGCCTTTCAAACTGTTTGCTGAATTTCCTTCACAGCGTAAACTGGACTTACAGAAGCCATATCATGGGATTTGTAAAATGGACAATAACTTCATATTATGAATAAAAAAAATAAAAAAAAAAAAAAACAAACTAGGCAAATAAATACTGCTAAGAGTATATCCTAGAATTTGTGATTCTTCAGAATTTTGCTGTATTTTGAGATATGGGCATATATACATGGTAATGACCTTTGACCTATTTTTGGTCCTTTTAGACCCCTTAAATATTTGTAATGTCATGTTTTCTATTGTTTTTTTTTTGCAACAGAAATTATCTCCTTGACCATGACCTCTGATTTTTATCCAAACTAACGACTGATAACTTGAAATGCTCAATGATAGTAATATCTCTGAGAGTGATAACAAAATGCAGTGCCATTCAATGTAATATCTCTGAGAGTGATAACAAAATGCAGTGCCATTCAAACAGCCTGAAGATGTAATGGTTTTATAACAAGTTGAAAGTGTACTTGAAAGCAAAATAATGCAAGTTTGCCTTTTGTGACCTTCATTTCAGGTGATGTACAATGGAATTTGGAGTGACCGTGGGTCAACAGTACAAAATATATCCTCTGACGTGTTCAGCTTCAGTTTTTAAATTATCCCATTCATAATATAACGGGAATTATTTTAGCAAAAAGAATTTTTTTTTTTTTTAAATGTAAAATGTGCAGAAAATTCAGTACCTGTCAAAGTTCTGATTTTAAGTTTTCATGTTATTGACTATTTCTTCCTTTCTTTTCCACAGTTCATGCAAACTTCTGCAGATGATCTAAGAAACAATGCTGCTGCCTGCACAAACTGTCTGGTCCCAGGATCTGCCTCATTTTGAAATGTCAGTTCTGTTTCATGTATTGTAGCAAAATCGATAAATTTACAATCACAGTACCATATGTGCTAGCTTATGCATTATTCTTTTTTATCTATTATATTTTTGGCAAATTTTTTAGACTGAAAGGCTAAGCTGAGATAATGGCATCCTGCAAGTTTCTAGCTGATTTCAACTTAAGGTGACAGTGGCATAATCTCAACAATAAAGGCAGATTAATCCACAGTGATAAGTATGCTTTCCTCAATGCACAGATTGCTCTATGTGTAGCTCTTCACCTGTGAAAGCAAAAATATATGATTCCATGATGCTGTTTTGTCCATGCTGGTTATACAAAATGTTGGCCATTGGTTGAAAGTGTCTCAACTGTGGTAGATGTAAGTTTGGGGATAATTTGGAAATACTATGATTAATATACTACAAGAAGTACATGGCAACTTTAAACAGCATCTCACAGTATATTGATAAAATAAAAATTGAGTTGTTGTTCTGGGTTTAATGTCAGTACTTTTTCATGGTGGCTGGTATATCTGGTGGAGAAGAACCCGGGAAAACCCTGGGAAGAACCAATGACCCACAGAAATCCAATGGCTAGCTTTCTCACATGCCCAAGTTGGCAGAGCCTGTAGAGTTTAAGTAGTGAATCAGTAATATTTATATTGCCACGGAGAAAAGCATTAGTTTCCAAAACTCTTCCATGGATCTGAATACATATTTGGTATTTACAACTCTGCCTCTTTATAACATGGCAGTTTGGGCTCCATAACTGTGTTATATAAAGAACTGAATTAGAGTGAGAACAGTGTTATGTACTGAACCATGCTATAATGGGAATGACTGAAACTTGTCAAATAATAGTTTCAGAAAGTTATATGTTGTTTTCTTTTAACACATACTGTCATACATGCATTTAATTTTGGTCTTGAGTTCATAACGGTAACTTGTTATATCTGGAATTGTGTTAAAGTGAAGCACTTTATAGTGTGGGAGAACTTATTTCCATTCACCTAATATATTTATTCAAGACAAATATGAGAATTTTATAGTACATTTTTCCCTTTAAGAATCAGTGATTATGTGATGTGATTATGATTTTTAACGTAGCTTTAACAATTTTTCAGTCATATCGCTACGATGTCTGCAGTGTGGCAGTTTATAGTGATGTCTAGCACTGGGGCATCATGCTGCAGACATGTAGTATGATGTCCCACCCAGTCACAATATCCTGACACCAGGCCGACCAGTCCTAACACTAACCTCTTAATGCTGAGCGCCAAGCGAGGCAGCTGTTAGTACCATTTTTGTAAGTCTTTGGTATGACTCGACCGGGGATCAAACCCACGACCTCCCGCATCTGAGGCGGACGCTCTAACCACTAGGCCACCGGCGCGGTCTCCTTTAAGAATCAGTGGCATTTACTGGGTATAATGCTTTGGCACAATAAAAATTAAGCATTGTAAAAGTTACAGTATAAAAGAAAAAACTTTAAAGTTTAATTCCAAAAGAAATCAGGACAAGAGCCTTAAATCAAGAAAATGTTCCTATAAGTTTGCCCAAAACACTTCCTCTCTTTATCTGGGTAAAGAAGTACAACAATTTCACAATATGAAATTACTATGGTGTGCATAAATGCAGAACATCTGCTAATATGTCCAGCGTCCATAATGCCTACCATGATTTCAGGTTCATAGTAAAATAATATTTTAGACGTTATAAAAACAATGCTTTCTTTTTCAAAATCTAAAGCTAACTGTTTCTCCAAAGATAACAAATCTAAGAATATAAATTGTCATACAACAAAAATTTCTGAGAGAGATTTATTTTGATTACACTGAGACCTGGGCAGCCCCATCAGAGATACTATTCCTTCTAGTTTCATAGTGCATTGACTACTCAAGGAATTACCAAACTGTGTAACATAATAATGACTGAGCAAATGAATGAAAATTTTGTTATTTAGTTATTTAGTTATTTCACATTCTCAAGTACCTAGAGAAGATTATTTCATCGCATCACATGCTGGTTTAATTTAGTACACATCTTTCAAAACATATATTTGTTAACAATTGTAAGTGGTATATATTCTAATAATATGCCTAACTACAGCAGACTGTACCCTACAACAATAAATATGCTTGTTCATATAGTGGCAAGTACAATTTATTTACCTGAACGACCTTTCAGAAAAGAATTTATGAGATCAAATAAGGTATGAATGTGGCACATTAAAATAAATAAGGACTTGTTTGTTATCAACAGGTCTATTACATAATCTCTTGCAGTTAGCCCACTTTAGCATGGAGCACCAGGCCGATGTTAGGAGTAGTATGTTAACATTTGACTGACAGCAAGGTGGAGTCCCCAATCCAGGAATTCTTCAGAACCTGCCAGAATAGGGACCACTTTGTCTGGCAGATTGACTTTTTGCATGAAGATCTGTTTTCAAATTAAACCCTGTCCAACATCTTAATAAAACATAGAAGTGCTGCTGATCAGGTAAAGATTTTGCACATTTTAATATTTTTGCAGAAAAAACAAGTCTGCAAACCAAGCCCAATACCTTTGTAGTTTTTAATATATTAATCCAACTGATCAATAATATGCCAACACACCTGTCCACATCACTAAATCATTAATGATTAATGAACTTCACTGTATTTGGGCCATCTACATAGTTTTCGAACATGTGAAACTGCATCATTTTGCCAGTAATCTGTGTGTCTGACTTTGTCTCATTTTGGTGGACTGTGTGGCTGATTTTTACTCATTTTGGTGGACTTTGTGCCCGATTTGTCTCATTTTGGTGGACTATGAGGCTGATCTGTCTTATTGTAGTGGACTATTTGGCTGATTTGTCTCACTTTGGTAGACTGTGTGGCCAATTCTGTCTCATTTTGGTGGAATGTGAGGCCGATTTGTCTTATTTCATTAATTTTATTCAACTTTTCATTTCCTGCAGAGTCTCATTAACACTGGCCAAAAGTCATACAGATCAACTGGCAATGAGATTCCAGACAAAGATACTGTGATCTAAGGAACTCATTTGTTTTTTTACTTATTTATTTTTAACACAGTAATTTGTTTTAGTCTGTTATACAAGACTGAATTCCTTTCGGTGAAAATTAATTAGATACATAACTTACAATTTGTAAAGAAAGTTGTCTGTGGTTTGTTATGCTTATCAAATAAATCTTAACTCCAGTGAAAGAGCCCCATTCATTAGCACTTGCCAATGACACAAAACAGCAAATGAAATAAAGTGGATGAAGTCTGGTGTCTTGCATTTCTTTGTTCTCACATGCAATTTTTATCATAAATAATGTAATTCAGAATGAAATACTTTATTTTATATCCCTTGATGCAAGTAATATGCATACAGAGTTAAATTTTCTGTGAAAATATCAAAATGTGCTTAATTCTCATATGATCAGTATACAAGTTTACTCTGTATTTAGATGAAACATTTTGAGATGTTGTCCTGATCAAACTTTGTTAGAAGGAAGTTTCTATCAGTTTACAAATAAAAAAAAATCTAGGAGAAAAAAAAGTGCAGAAACATGTGTTTGTACTCTTTAAGTTAGGCTTTGTGCTAGACTCTAAGACTCCCACACCCTACACCCCCGGTGGTAGCTGACCACTCAAACACCAGCCAAGTGTCTGGTAGCTGGCTTTTTGAACTAGAGAGATTTGAATGTTTTATGTGGTAGCTGACCACTCAAATTCTGGAGTCTGGAATGTTTTATGTGGTAGCTGACAACAGGAATAATATTTAACCAGATGAAGAGTAGATATAACTAACCACCTACAGGGCCTTGGTTACCCCCACCAATGATTCTGGTATTAATTTACTTCAGCTGCAAAGAACGAAATCTGGTTGTAACAAAGCTTATTATAATCACCCTTAACTCTAAATCTTAACTCTAAGTCATCACTTTCCAGCTCTATGCATCAGAACACATTATTTGTATTGTCTTCATTGATACTGCAATGAACATGTGCACTTATTACAAGGCATTAGGGAGACAACTTGCACACTTGTAACATGGCATTAGGGAGATAACATGCAGACTTATTTTAAGGCATTAGGGAGAGAATATGCACACTTGCTGCATGGCATAAGGGAGATCACATGCAGACTTGTTATACGGCATCAGGGTGTGAAAACAGGCACACTCGTTACATGGCATTAGGGAGATAACATGCAGACCTGTTAGAAGGCATTAGGGAGACAACATGTACGCTTGTTACAAGACATTAGGGAGACAACATGTACACTTGTTATAAGGCATTAGGGAGATGACATGCACACTTGTTACAAGGCATTAGAGAGATTACTGTGAAATTAATTTGCATCAATTTGTATTATATATTATTAAATAAATTAAATTAAAAGTTACTGGCTCTAACAATGAAATAAACTTGTATTGCCAGGAAGAACAAACTGATGTGATGTGATGTGATTATAATTTTTAACGCAGCTCTAACAATTTTTCAGTCATATCGCTACGATGTCTGCAGTGTGGCAGTTTATAGTGATGTCTAGCACTGGGGCACCAGGCCGACCAGTCCTAACACTAACCTCTTAATGATGAGCGCCAAGCGAGGCAGCTGTTAGTACCATTTTTGTAAGTCTTTGGTATGACTCGACCGGGGATCGAACCCACAACCTCCCGCATCCGAGGCGGACGCTCTAACCACTAGGCCACCAGAGCGGTTGAAGAACAAACTGATAATTCAAATTAAGTTAAAAAAATTACACACTGTAACAATGTATTATCAATAAATACCAAATTTTGTGACACACATGACCCAACCACTGCCAAAAGACAGACTACCATGAATAACACATTATACATTATTCTCTGTTTAATAGTCTATGCGCTGGTAGGCATGGCAGACTCTGGAGATTGTTGACCAGTGGGTCGTAAAATGATACTGAAGTTTAGAAATAAACATTACTGAAATAAAGAGGACATCTTAACATAAACATGGTGAAAATTTGATCAAAATCCCAAAGTAACTTTAATATGATCAGCATTAAAGATTTTCCAGGGAAGAGAACGTATCAGACTTTCTTTCCTGATTTTAATGACAACACATATAAGGAACACCAATTATTTTAATGTAATTTTTATCTTCTTTTACAGTACTTAAGACTGTTTCTCCAGTTAAATACATTTGTAAATGAGATGGAATACATGTTATCAGGGCTGCATCCAGGATTTAATAATTTGGCAGGATATAACCAGTGTTGTGCTGATGTCCTGTTAAACCCTGTCATACACTCCCCTCCAAGCTTTGTTGGGGTGGGGGTTATGGTTTTGGTTATCGTTATCTAGAGGTGATCGCCGACGGTGTAATTTACCCGGGACGAGTAAATATCAATAGAAATTGAGAAAATTACGGGTGGAATAGATAAAGAGCTGAGCAGGTATATAGAACAGAATAACACGAGCCCCCGTTACAAATAAAGACAAAATTTTATCAAAATTTCTAACAATAAAGTTCATAAACGAAAGTAATAATACATTACGATTGAAAGATACACTTCTTTCTTTGTGACTTAACTTCTTGCACGAATTTTCAAATACAAAGAAATAATGATACCAATAGCCGATCTGATAAGTGATAGAATTTAAATCATCGTTTAGATCAAGTGAACTATATCGAAAACATTGCCTCGTACAGTTTCATAACCTGATGGTCTTGATTCAGTCCGAATTCCACAGCGACTATCCCTTTTGACTTCCTTGTGCTGGTAAGTCTGGGTCTTCTCCACTTTTGACTTCCTTGTGCCGGTAAGTCTGGGTCTCCTTCACTTTTGACTTTCTTTTCCAAATTTAGAGGTGCCTCGTCCCTTTCACCCCTTTCAACTTTGTGTCCACTTTGGGTTTGCAAGACGTAATATGTAGAGTGTAGAACATAGAATGTAGAACTTCGAGCTATTCTGGTCCCTTGTTTTTCCAAGCTCTCACTTCCAGAACATGTCTGTCAATTTTTCCAGACAATTTCTTCCCCTGGATGATTTTTACAAGTGAGGTTACTTCTTAACCCACTTGGAGTCTATTTCCTTCTTACATTCGTTTTTCTTCAGAGAAAAAGCGTAGACTGATTTCAGTTTTGCTATTTTGCACATTTAAACTGAGAGTTTTTCATGTGAAACCACGCCCCATTCACAGCGTGACCAATCTGAATGAAATACACTTCCCGCCTGAACAATGTTGAAACAATGTAGTTCATCTGGCAAACCTTGATTACCCAACTGATTCCTGGTAACCTTCAGAAATGACAGTTTTCCATACCGATCAGAATTTGACCCCTTCCTGGTCAGTTTAAACAAACGTAGCCTTAATAAAAAATCGCTAAACTCGTGACAGACTGTACCAATCCGTGCATTATGG
The DNA here is from genome assembly GCA_016617855.1 of Megalonaias nervosa. Classification (NCBI taxonomy): domain Eukaryota; kingdom Metazoa; phylum Mollusca; class Bivalvia; order Unionida; family Unionidae; genus Megalonaias; species Megalonaias nervosa. The sequence continues at coordinate 8,235 of JAECUM010047009.1, read as the reverse complement.
CACTTTAACGTGCGCAGAACTCCATAAATCTAATTAAATCGTACACGTGTCCAACTAAATGTGTTCTACCGAGATCAACAGAAAAATTTGCTCTGTTACAAACCCTAACAGGTACATATTTCATTCACTGAGTACAGTGCTTGGAATTCATTTCTGCTTGAATCAAAGAGTCATTTCTAGACTTGCAGTACTAATTCAGCAGCCACAGTAAACCCATGGAAACACTATGAATTAAAAATTCAATAACTTCAAATTTCTGGATGCTCATGATCATAACTATATTTCTCAGTATAGACCCATTCTTGATGTAAGCTTCCATGTGGAAAAACCACATGTACCATAGCATTTTTTAAACTGACATGTGTTTTCAATTTCACACCTAAAAATCTGGTTCCAATTTCAGTAATGAGTCTTCCACAAGTCTATAAAGGCACTGAAATTCCATCAATAAAACACTGCCTCCATTTTTCAGTTATAAATAGGATAAGCTCTCAAAAGATTCCTAATATTTAATTTACATTATCAACCAATCACATATAATAATATTTATCATTTCATCAGTTGAATTTCCTTAAGTTTGTTCAACTCCTACCGTAGATGACTGCATTTAATCCTTGTGATAAGAACCTATTGTCTTCAAGTTATCCCTGTTTACTCTCTTTCTCAATTCAACATTTATCTGTATTCTTAATTCAGAAGCTGAATGACAAGCATGTTCCCATTGTCATAAAGCTGTACTTGACTCTAAGATACAGTCTGACCAGTCAAAAGGCTGTAGTTGTTCACTTTGAGAAAGATTTCCCAAGTCTAGAGTAACATTTATTACTCAAAATGTTCAGAAAAACTGTACAAGAGGGGCCATATTTCTACGGCTTGTCAAAGTTAATTTTCCAGCAATGTTGTTTGAAATAAATCTGATGCTTCTTCCTGTTGAAATTGTGGGAAGAAGAATGCAATTACAGTCTGATGTCCGATTTGTTACCATAAAGATTGTACTGTTCTGATTTCATGTCCAGTAATGGAACCAGTCTAATCAACATTTACTGAAATGCTTGAAAACATACACCATGTACATAAGCTGCTATTAAATATATGACAAACCACTCACCCATGATTCAATTATAATGTTGCCAGTCCAGTTAAGGATTTTTGACACAGCAATCCCCAGATCAAACACTGCTGTACATTAATCTAATCAAAACTTTAACCAATTTGTGTAACTTTCATTTAAGAAGCCTGGACTGTGTATAAATGCCATTACCTCTTCTAAAACGTTATGGAGCAATTGCATAAGAACTTTGAAAATGTTCAAATAATGCAAAGGTAGTAATTTCAACTACTGACGTACCAAAAGGATCCATAAATATTTCAATGCCAGAGAATTTTCATCATCAGTTCGAAGCACAACTATTATGAAATTAAATCTAGGCCAAATATTCTCCTTGACCTTTCCATGGCACTAAAAAAATGCATAAATAACAAAATTTCTTATCAAGGGGAAAGATAAGCCAGATTTGGTTGGGGGGCAATGGTATCACAAAGAACTTTCTTGGATATATACACCAGAAATGGTAATTAAAAGCTTGCCTGAAGATAACAACTGTAGGTTGCTTCTAAGTACTTGATATATGAATCATTTATGGGGTCTGTAAATTATGCTGGAAAAGAGTGTGCATGTGTGTGATTTGGATTTTTAATGTAGCTGGAGGAGAGAGTGGGATATATACATGAGGATAATGCCTTAGGTGGCTGATACTGCTTAAAAGTCATAGTCTTGTATTGTACTGAATTAACTAATTGGGAGACAATGGTTTTATCTATGACTAGATTAAACCTAACTTAAATGTATGTGCATATTTTATTTCTTTACTCATTTCCAATGTTGGTTTATAGCCTTGAGTTCAGATGATACCATGGTTTTATTAAAAATCCAAAAAAGATTCTCCTCAAACTTAGATTTTGGATTATCCTTCTTATGATACTGTTGACAAGATTTTTTCTGAGGTAAATATAATAAAGCAAAATCTCTTTTTAGTTTTAAAACTTAACACATGGCAACCTTTTCATTCTTGAAAAGAGTTAAATAAGTTTTCAAATTTTAGAAAATTCTCAAAAATTTCTTCAGAAATAAGGCAAGTCTTCTTTGAGGAAAACCGAAAATTTTTATGAATGTATTTTAATGTAATCCCTGATACCTTCTGAATATTTTGTAAAAAAAAATAGTTACCAACAACACAATAAGAAAGAACCATGGCTTCGGTGACCTCAGTGGTTAGAATATCTGCCTCGAATGCAGGAGGTCATGGGTGTGAAACCTGACAGAGTCATACCAAAATGATACTAGCTTGGCACTCAGCATTAAGAGGTTAGTGTTAGGACTGGTCGGCCTAGTATCAGGATAATGTGACTCAGTGTGGGACATGATGTTACATGTCTGTGGCATTATGCCCCAGTGCTAGACATTACTAGAAACTACCACACTGCAGACATTGTACTGACATGACTGAAACATTGTTAAAGCTACGTTAAAATTCTAAATCACTCACAAATCACAATAAGAACGATATCTGCCAAATTTGCATTCTATGGAAGAAAATGGGATCTGGATATCTGTATTCTCAAAACCTTTTGAGTCAGAGATTCAAGTTTCAAGTCTAAAATTCTCAAAACCCTATAACAAGATTAGACTTATGTCAGAATCATAAAACTGACAGAATTTTCTTACCTCTGACACCTATTCTAGCACACCAAACATTATACACAGACTTAATCCATGCATTATATGCAGTTTGGGACTTTTAACCTCTAAGCTTGAGCCTGCCTCTTGTTAAAGAATTTTGGAAAAAGGCCCTATTTTATTCAAAAAAATAATATAGTCCAAGATACAAGAAGTTTACAAAGAGGTCTATTTTATTCAAATTGGCAGAACAATGCAAATGCAAGATTTGAGGACAAGCTTAGAAATTCCACAATCTGATATAGTACACTGGTATTTAATTCCAAAATATCAGTAATATTCTTATAAATGTAAGCGTGTGGGCAGAGCAAGACAACATCCTCTACCTTTTTTGTTCAGAATTTTTATATTATTTTTAAAATTTGAACATTAAAATAACTAGACTCGGAATTTGTATTTAAAATATGTGATCCCACACAACTTTGGTTCCCCAGTTTATGTTTAGGTTCTAATCTAAACATAATCTATTTTTGTACCCTCCTTCCTACTACTCATGGGCCCTTTTATCCCCTTTATTCAGACTCATCAAAGGCTCAAGGATTTAGAATAGGCCCAATGCATTCTCCTGTAATCTATGTCCTTCTTAACAGGGGAACTAATAATGAAGTTGGCAGCGTTACCGTAGTGTCTCTGTGTTTTACCATACTGGACTCACAACCAAATGGGTACAGGTCCAAATTCTACCGTCAGGTCAGCTTAGTCCTTAGCTAACATGGGGTGTCCTTGGTAAGGTACTTTACTTTTATCTGCACTAAAAAACCTACTAGATATGCTGTGCCATAAAACACCAAATCATACAGACTCCCATAAAATAATTTTAGCATGTCTGGCATGACATACATTAATCAAAAACAAAATTCCCTTTAGGACCCCTACTTCACCCAAACAAAGTGCAAGCAAAATTCAACCTATGACCCTGAATGTATTCTCTAACTGCTCCTAAAAATAGACAAACCTGGAAATAATTAAAAACTTCCTGCTCATCAGCTGGTATTTGAAGATGATTCTTCATGTTTGAGAACAGCACATATTTTACAGAAGCCAATATAAGTCACCTGGTAAATGTCTAAACCTGAGCACCAAGAGTGTTTGCAGTGAAGCCTGAAAACAAATGGCAGATGATAACCCCATGCATTTGGTGATTACTTAATGGGAGAGAATAATAAACAACTGGTTAAAAATGTAATTGGCACAAGATATGTCTTGTTAAGGTTGCCCTTTTTGATACTGCTCCTCTCCTGCAAGTTGCTATCAAGTGATAGGAGGAATTAATTGGCAGTAATAGGCACAATTAAGATAACAAGCTTTTGAAATATCCAGCATGCAAAATAATTACATTTTGTCCACTGAAAATGACTTTCTATTTTACTTATCATTTCTTTGTGTATCTCTCAGCTTGTGTACTGTAAACAATAGCTGAAATGAATGTTTTTAAGTGGTCTAATTAAGCACAACACTGATGTGCTTGCTTTGCACCTGTTGTGTTTGAGTTCAATTCTCATTCCAATTGTACATCTCATCTCTGTCTATGTGGATTTGAGTCTTAGCTTCCCATGGATTGCTGGTCATGTATAGCCTATCTTGTGCTGAAATATGTTAAACCCACAACAGCAACCAAAAGGTAACTGCCATTTTCACTAAGGATCCATCACAATGTAATCTGACTGGATGTTGATAAAAGAAACTAATCCAATCAGACTGCTTGTTACATTTACCTAGGCAAACAACTGGATAATAACACAAGACACAAGTTTTTCCAATTTATACACTAACACAGTTTTCTTTCAAGGCATGTAGACATCATGGAAGTTCTTGAACTACCGCAATATCAAACAAGTCAAAATCAACTCTCATCGGTCAAATTACTATCATCACTTTCTACAGGAAGCAAATGTGACATTGCAAGAAGGCACATGTTTCAAACACGTTTCATAGGACCCAATTGTTGAACAATATGTATTGATGACTCTTTGTAGGGAAGATGGTGTAACTGGTTGCTTATCAAAAACTGACAGTTACTTTCATGTCCTGTCAAAATCCTTAACTCCAAGTCTTACTTGAAAATATTCTCACTAATCAAAATGCAATGGTTGTTGGTTTCAAGTTAGATTTTCAGTTTTGGAGTGTCATTTATTACATGAAAATGTTCAACAATGTTTTATGATGGAGGGGTCAGTTTCTGCATCTTTCGCCACCTTAAAGACACAAACCAACATCTAATACGTCAAGAGTATGAATGTTATCTTTTCATGCACTATTTACTGTGTGTGTTTATTTGTGTGTGTGTGTTTATTTGTGGTATAAATAATTATAGGTAAACATGTTTTTTTCACTTTTTTAAAACCTTTATCTATTTCTTAAGAAAGAAAAGTGTGATAGATTTGACAAGAATGAGAGCTCTAAAAGTATGATTCAAATATCATTTGAATTTCTGTGGATAAATATCATACTAAACATTAGAGGATATGAAAATCTACATAAACATACATCTTATAAACTGATACATTACTTGCTGTACAATTTCCATGTACAACTTAAAACAGTAGTCCCAGGTACATAGTCAAACAAGAGTAATATCAATAATAAATTATACACATACCCATGTTTAATAGTTATCTATGTAGACACAATCAGAGTGTGTTGACTTTGTATATTATTGACCAATGGGACCTTTGGGCAAGGTAAGTAGTCTTGAACTAAACTTAATGTGAGGACACCATTTTTTTCTTCTTACTGGATTCATTACCTTGACTTTACACCTCAAAATGTATAGGCTTCTTTCTTACTGAAGGTGCCAACCATCAACAAAGTTTTGTCAAAGAATGGACTCCATCAACAAAGTTTTGTCAAAAAATGGACTCCAGATACAGATACTCATTTTTCTTTCTGTCAAAAGGCCACTGACCTTTTGACCTTAAAATCAACAGGCCTCTTTCATTTCTTGAGAGCAAGTTTCTACAAGCTAAGTTATTATGCAAAAACTATTTTTCTTTCTTCATTTAGTGTTTTTTTAGCTTTTGATCTTTGACCAAAAATATCAACTGGCTATTTTATTTTTATCTACCACAAATGAAAGTTGTCCAAAAGGTACATGGTCAATAACAGAAATTTGTGTGCAGAAACCACTTTTCATATTTGGCAAGTGACCCTAACCTCTACATTTTGCCCCCTCCCCCCAAGGCTTCTACCTTATTCCATGTGCAATAAACCAGTTCAAGCAATCCACAGTGTTTCATGGTCTGTGATGCAGAATTAACATTACTCATCTGAAACTACTCTTCTTTTAGTCACAATGGCTTTGATCTTTGACCTTTTGAGACCCAAATTAATACGCTTTTTCCTTACCATACATGCAAGGCATCCTAAGTTTAGTCCAGGCCCCTGCTGTACACTTAAGTGTGTGTGTGTGTGTGTGTGTGTGTGTGTGTGTGTGATATCTGGATTTTTAATGTAGCTTCTAACAATTTTTCAATCATATTGCTACAATGTCTGCAGTGCAACAGTTTATAGTGATGTCTAGCACTGGTGCATCATGCCATAGACATGCAGCATCATGTCCAACCCAGTCACATTATCCCGACACCAGAACGACCAGTCCTAGCACTAACCTCTTAATGCTGAGCACCAAGCGAGGCAGCTGCTGGTACCATTTGTATAAGTCTTTGGTATGACTCGGCCCAGGTTCGAACCCACGACCTCCCACATCCGAGGCAGATGCTCTAACCATTAGGCCAACAAGAGTGGTCCACTGTTAGTATTATTATGTGGAAACCAATTTTCTTCTCTCTGTGATCTTGATCTTTGACCACAAAATCAGTGCGGTTCACCCCCCCCCCCCAAGGCAAGTTATATTTATAAAGCTTGGTAAAGGGTAGTTGGTGTTGAACATTAATCACTGTGTGGAATTGAAATAAGAAACATATATATGGATGGACTGATGGACAACAGATGGAAGGACTTCAAAGCATATGCTCAGCTTTCTGGCAAATATATTAAAAATGTATATTATAAAAGTCTACAAAATATTAATAATTTTTAAAAGTGAAAATACAGATTATAATTTTAAATGCATCATTCTGATACTTGGTTATATTTATTCACCAAAAAAAAAAAAGAAAATGAAATATCTGAGCCCTGGTTCTCATCAGCTGATCTTGTGTTACTGCTAATTGACATGGACAGCCAGGCATGCTAGGCATATGGGAACAGCCAATAAACAAATAAACTATATCAGTGTCTGTCCTTAAGTACACATTAGGAAAACCTACTTGCCTCCTTATAGTTAACATGTGTCAGCAATTAATATCCCATTTAAAAAAAAGTTCAAACATTTTCTTAGATGCATTCAGACATCTTTATTATCATAGCTTTAGAAGAAATACATCCTATCTTTCTGAATGCTCACCATCATGACCATTTATGTCCATGTATTTACCTACTCAGTTGCTGTTACAATATATGCTTGCATACTAGTTGGGTCCAATTACCAACAACACAGAACCTGATCTACCATCACAGTCTGTATCAGCAGATCAGGGTCTATGTTGTTTGTTCTACTGATTAGTCCTATAAAAACATGCATAGACCCAGGTCTGCCAGAACATGCAGTCTGTGCAATCTGTAGTTGTATCAAACTTATAAGCAAGTATGTATGGTAGGCATTTACTGCAACTGCCTTGGCCCTAAATAACCTACTTGTATTGCTGTGCAGTAAAACAACCAAACCTAACCTAACCATGATACCTCAATTATCTCTGTCTAAACAAACTGTCATAGAACTATTTTGATGACAAACTTTACGTAATTACCTACTAATGACTAAAACATAATATAACAGAACAATGACCAATCTAAAAATTTAAAAGCTCATGTTGCCAAAGTGTAATATATATAGAATATATGTATAGTATGTACGCTGTATCAATGATATACCATGAGATGTATAAATTTTTCATTAAAAGGAAATGAAGCTTGCTGAGTTTCCTTTTAATGAAAAATTTATACGAGTGGTATATCATTGATACAGCGTACATACTGTACATATATTTAATTTATATCACATACAAATACATATATTTGCCCTTTGAACAGAGTTCAGATTTACTACAAGCAGCTGTGTATTGACCTAGTGAATGAACTCCTCACATCCCCGAGTGTGTCAGCTACAAAATGTAGTTCTATGCCTTTGGAGGTTATTTACAATCACCTCTGCATATTGATAAGCTGTTTGTTTTCTTTTCTTGGTTTCTATTTTTTCTCCACATTGATTAAATCAATATAATACACACTTATGATTTAAACATGAAAGATGGTTCTAATGACAAAAGTAGAGCACTAGCAACACTTGGATAGCTACGCCATTCACATACGGGCGCATGGAAATTAATGTGGAATAGGAACTAAGCCAAGTGACAAACCAACAAGAGGTAATTAAAATATTTTAATATATTTACAGTTGATCTAAGTCATTATTCTGCTTTAGCAACAGTACAACTGAC
>JAECUM010047007.1:0-20807 GCA_016617855.1 Megalonaias nervosa | reverse complement strand
AAACTACTGCTTCCTGTATTGTGCCGACACCTTACGACGACGCTGGAGTGTCCTCTTCATTGGAAAGCCTGGGCAGGGTGCTATCGAGAATCAGCTGTTGCCCATGCAGCAGATCCCCCCCACCTCCACGCAGCTGGCGGACCCAAGAGAACGACGAATGCCGATACAGCTTGGCACCAACGGCTTCGCAGGAGTTGCCGGATTGACGTTGAAGTCAATGTCAGACCGCCTTAGGGACTCCATCTACGGATTTTCTGTCAGGGTTTACTCTCTTAGCCTTTCCCGTGAGTGGGTATAGCCGCAAGGCAGCGGAGGTTTAGGATCGGAGTTTTCCTTCTCATACATGAGCTACCATCCAAGGTTTACGAGTCCCATCTACCCGAAGCGACTGGTTCTAATCCAGCTCACTACATACACAACCCAGCTGCGTGAATGATGAACGCTACACTTATATACATGAAACACGGACGTGAAGGAAAACATATAATCTTGCCATCTACCCAGATCACCTACCAAACAATCCACAGTATTGAGAGTGGTAACCTAAAACAATTTTTTTATACAAAACAACACACTAATACTAACAAAACCACTATACTTTCTACCAATACATAGTTGGAGAAAGAATAGTTTAGGGTAAAAGGTTTTTGTTAAGGGAAAAAACAAACACAAACTTACGCGCGCACACAAACACAAACAAAAATACACACAAACGTACGCGAACGCATACAAACACAAATAGACACATCAACAAACGCACGAGCACGCATACAAACACAATTACCCACACACACACACCAACAAACATACGAGCACCCTTACAAACACACAAATACAAACACCAACAAACATACGCGCACGCATACAAACACAAATACATACACCAACAAACGTTCGCGCAAGCATACAAACACACACACAAACACAAACACAAACACAAACACACACACGCAAGCACAAATACATACTCACTAGTATAAAAAGGGACAACGTCCAAGACCGATAGTTCATTGTGACTACTATTGCCAAGCGAGAAAGATGAATACTTTTAAATAGACAACACCATTCAAGTTCGGTGATTCTCAAGTAGAGTGAGATGCTGTGCCTTGCGCTGTCGGGGATGCCGTATGCTGTGACCACATCATGGGAACTTTGCTATGACTACTACTACAATACCTTCCATGGAAAGTGATGATGTGCGTGCCAAACTTGACGGATGCAAAAGCGATGCCACTCGTTATCGTGGACTCGTTACTGGTTTTTATGGTCAATGTTATCCTATGCGTGAAACCATGCGGCTACCACCCTCAGGATGTCATCCATGCCTGAGCAAACTACTGCGGATTTCACCGAGCCTGTGAAAGAAGAATATTCGTTCCCTGTGCGTTTGCCTGAATACTGCGACTTTAAAAGTCGATTCCATACCTTCCGTGGAAAGTGGCCTAAATAGTTTTTAGGACCTATCCCCGAAGAATTAGCCAGAGCTAGATTTATCTACTTGGACGAAGGTGATAAAGTCAAGTGCGTCAGTTGCGGTGTGTCACCTCTCCAATGGGAGCAGAAAGATTCCGCTTACCTAGAACTTGCTTGATGGTCTCCGCACTGTCACTACCTACACATAGCGGGATGACCCCAGTAATATCTGGATGGATACATTACAAGACAACATTGGTGGTTTGCTTGTGGAGTTGAGAGAACGCATTTGCCGAGAGTTTGTCAAAATACAAGTGAAACTTAAACTCAAAATCATTTCTCCATTTTTAAACTATGCTCTTTTCCAAAGTAAACAAAGACTAACATTGGGAGGACACTACTTCAGTCACAAATATAAACGAGGCTATTGGCCACGACCCAGCGATTCCTGATTCTTGGAATACACAATTTGTATTACTTCCAACAAAAGAAGGTATAAAAACTTGTTACCATGTCACGACCTTTATCATTTGCGATACAACAATTGTCGAGGAAGGAAATCAATGACAGTATTTAGACTGTGGTGGATTACCAACGCTTTTTACCAGAACTGTATCCAACGAATTTGGGTCATCGTGTGGTGTGTGTCTTAGTGACTTTCTTTCTGGGATTTCGTTTACCAGCCGATTCCTTGTGGGCTCTATACCATCTGTAATGTGAGGTACCACCAAAAACATGAGGGTGGTACCTTTAAATGTACAAGAAAGACTCATTCTGTTAAAAGCCCTGCGCTTTCATCTCGATATTCCCCGACCTCTACGGGAAAAAAAATTCGTCAACTTTTAGTCACTGAAGATGTGTGTGTAGCTTGTGACTTAAACCATCACTGGCCAGATGTACGTGACTGGAAAAGTTTGGATTTCGAGGCTTAGACGAAAAAAGCGGCAAATTATGCCCAAGATCTGTATTATGCATTCAAAGGAAAGTGAACTTAATGTGTCCAGTGAAAAAGGTAACCTTTAAACCTTTAAAGAAGAACCCGACACCAAGGAAAACCACCCCATTCAGGACAGGATTGTCATTGACATGGACATCACCGAAAGACCATTCCGTGTGACTGTACCAAGTGAAGAGAGTCTAAGAACATTACAAACTATCCCTAGGCCACCACACCTTCATCATCAAAAATGTTGTACAGTGACTTGTTTATATTCCACTTTCATCGTTTTGATGTGTATTTTGTCGATGTACTTAACACTTTGGCTTTGATGTATTTTTGTCTTTCGTGTTGCATTTTAAAATGTTATTTGCAATAAACGTGTCCTGAAAAAAGTATAAAAACTCTTGTCTTGTCTATCTTCGTTTCAAAAGTGACATTCCCTCCACTATGGCTACCTCTGCTGTCTCTGCTCCCTCTTCCTCCACTTTCAAAGTCATCGACGAAAACTTAGATCGTGCTAGTTGGGAGGCCTTGTATCTTCACCATCCCTTTGACATGTTAATTGCTGGACCCAGCGGTTCAGGCAAAACCGAATTTGCCAAACGTGTGATCGAATATAAACATCATTTGATCGATCGTCCACCTCAAAGGATCGTGTGGTGTTACAAAGAGTGGCAATCGGCGTACAGCCTCCTGCGAGAAAGTCAAGGCGATTCCATCGTGTTTGTGGAAGGCATTCCTGCCGAAGAAGACGAAATCGTGTCTGACCCTAGACAAATCCATCTGGTGATCTTCGATGACATGTTAGGACAAGACGAAGAAGAAATTAAATTGTGGTTTACGCGCTAAGGGCATCATCGTAATGCCAGTGTCATTTACATCACCCAAAATTTGTTTGAACAAAGTAAAGCCCATCGCACCATCATTTTCAATGCTCATTACATGTCTTCTTTAAAAGCCCTAGAGATAAATCGCAAGTGCAAGTCTTACCAAAACAGTTAGTAACGCCTTGGCTGACACATACGTACGATGATGAAAATCAACCTCATCATGCCTATTTACTCGTGGATTTAAAACTCACCCCCACCCCGATTATTTGCGCTTTTGTACCCATCTGTTTCACCACTGGTGCCAAGACGGAGGACCTGTCGTGTACACGTCCCCGTCGACTTAACAACAAATAAACATATGAAAACCTCGGACACTTTTAATCTGTCTCCCACATCGTCAACATGACGTCCCTTCAGTCTCGTCTTCCCGTCAAATTGATTCGTGCCTTGTATGGCATTAGTCGCGAAAAAAATCCACAAATACGTGCTCGTGCCTTAGACGCCAGTCTCAGAGAAGTCATAAAATTGTTTACGGTGACAGAACGTCAATTACTGAAAGACGTCATTCACATTGCACATCAAAGCAAACTCTTTTTTTGAGAAACAAAGTAGCCTTGACGCAATTGGCAGATCCCCGCATCTACACTCAAACCATAAAATAAATCATTTTGAAACCTGGAGGTAGCAGTTCTCTAGGAGGTGTCATCATTCGCTCCCTCGTAAAATGGGATCCCAATGCCCCAAAAGTCCTAAACATGAAAAAAAGCCACTCCTCGACCCAAATGTACCCAGAAGAAAAAAAGAGCAGTGGTGTCAAGACCAGGCCACAGACACAGAAAAAGAAAAGCCCCCAAAAACACCTTCTATCCGCAAGAGAGGCACTTCGGCCAAGGTGCAACCTTACATCTCCAAACCACGACCTGCCGCGACGGTTACTACGTCTCCAGTATCCTCAATTTCTCCCATATCTCCGTTGCAGGTGATGCCAGCCAAGCCCAATTTGACACCCGTTCTTCCTAATTTGGTGAAACAATGGAAATCCGTGTGTCCAAGAACTTCTCCTCCAGCGGTGACACCCTTCTCCTCTTTACCTGCAGTGCCAGCTTATTGGATTTATCCAAAGAAGAACTGTCCCGATTATGTCCGTTGCGACCCCTCCACGACGCGTGTTTCCTCTCATCAAGTTGATACGACGCAAAGATAATCAATGGCGACTCATTCCAGTGTAAAGAAGACTTGGGGCAAACGATGGGTATCAGTGCTCTCCACCATCTCGATACGCTGTCCAAAAAGGGAAATGAAAAGGAAAAGGACAGTCTCGGCATCCGAGAAATCACTTAGCCAAGCATCAACGTCTACCCCAGAAAAGACCCCATCGTCCAAAGATAAAGATGAGCAAGCAATGGGGAGGATATTTTGGCGCTGCAACGGTAGAACATATGTTCAAACAGTTTCTTTTTGCAAAACTAATCCAACAATACACCCAAGCAAATACGATAAAAGGACGTGTACCAAGTCATCGAAGTCAGTGTATTTTTGGTGTGTGCACCGGAACAAACCAACAAACAAAGATGTCACCACCACCCCAGAAGTCATTCCTCTTCTACCCCAAAGGAAAAAAAAAAGGAAAGAACTGCCTCCTCGTTTAGCCAAACATTGGGACGTATTGCCCGTACTGTTCTAAACGTCTCCACCCATGCGAAAACAAATGATTTCAAACTGTCTCCAAAGACATCATCGATACCGTGTGCAAATATTGTCTGAATGTCTTGAAAGGAACGATACCTTTGTCTCCACATCAGAAAGAATGTTTAGCCAAGCATCGACACTTTCTTCGCCAAATGGTTCAAAAGAAAATACCCATTTGTCAAAAAAAAAAGATGTTGGTGCAACGCGGAGGATTTGTGCACCTATTGTTAGCACCCTCGCCAACAGCCATATTAGTACCAATGATTACAAGACTCGTAGGAGCTACTGCTGCACAAATGGCTCAAAAATAAAAAGGATCAAGAAGATAAAAGAAGGACTCTGGAGTCAAAAGATCTCAGACGTGACCTTCGGAATCTGATGAAAGGACGAAAACTGGCTTTAGTGCCTTACAAAAGATGGATGGAATTCCATCGTTGGCAAGAACAACGGATCCCGCATTTACCTCCCAATCCTCATTTGACCGCGATGTTCAAGTTACAATACGAATTGCAATCGTGGATGGATCGCAGCGATTTGTCGGAAATGGATAAATCGCAACGGTACTGTCAACTTTTGCGGCGACTTCAACTCTTTCAACAGAAAGCTCTAGACGAAACAACTTCACCGACTATGAAAGATTTTAAGGTCCTGATGAAAAGTTCATCACCAGCACCACTCCCGCGAGAAAGACAGAAGCAGCCCCACGGATGCGTGAGGAAGAAGAGGTGCGAGAAGTCTTTCAAACACCGTCAGCAGCAACCCTAGTAAGATTTCAGCGTCCTTGTTGACCCCTTCCCCACACCCCAACTAGAAGAACTTAAAGCTTGGGTTAAAAAGATCCACCCCTCCTTCGACAGAAGTCGAAACGAAAGAAGGAAAACCAGAAGTGAAGAAAGAAAGCAAGACAAAAGACATCCCATTACCACCGCCACCACCAACACCACTACCCTCGACTTCTACTCCGTGGCACATCGGACACGTAAAGCAGTTTCCAAACCACCACCTCACCCCATCCAGAGTAGCATTAGTGAAGAGTGGGTAACCTATTAAAAAAAGAAAAAATATCCTGATGGAGAATGTGTTAGCAAGCATTTACTCCGATCCATACCATCCTGCAGGTTACGGATGAGTTTAGAAATTGTATCGTGCTGCCAAAACCGGAATGAAAAGTGTCCATTTGCCTCAAGGCCAACGATGGTTACAAGAACAAGTCACGTACACCTTACACAAACCCATTCGACGAAATTTTTTCAGACGTCGCACCGGAGTGGATGGCATCGATCGTCAATGGCAAGCCGATTTAGCCGATGTCTCTCATTTGGCCACCTACAATTGTGGCTACAAATATTTGTTTTGTGTCACCGACGTCTTTTCCAAATTTGCCTGAGTCGTGCCGTTGACTTCCAAATCGAGCAGTGAGTTAGTGCGAGCCCTCAAACTGGTGTTGCAACAGGTGGTCATCACCCTCTTCGATGGCAAACCGACAAAGGCACCGAATTTCTGAACCAAGCTTTCCAAAAGAATAAAGAAACTAGACATTCATTTTTTCACCACCAAGAATCCCGAAGCCAAAGCCAGCATCGTGGAACGTTTTCAACTGCTACTATGATTGTCCCCAAGAAAGGCGAAGTGTTGACGGCGGGAGACTGGGTGCGCATTGGCAAAACCAAACGTACTTTCGACAAAGGTTTCTTACCCAACTGAACCACCGAATTGTTTCGTGTCACTGAACGAGCACTGCCGTCATCCTGCCGTCTATAAACTGGAAGACATGAACGGGGAAGTGTTAAACGGAACGTTTTACTTGCCCGAGTTACGACGTGTGACTAAATGAAGACGAACTCTACGACATCGAAAGCAGTCTCGATCGAATAACCCCTAAAGTGGGAAAAGGAAGTGTCAAAGAAGTCAAAGTACGTTAAAAAGGATATCCTCCCAGTTTTGATTCCTGGATCGACGCTTCGCAAGTCAGCGACTATAAAATAAGTGACCATCATGCCCTTCAACACAGCTTCAACCACTACAGCAGTGACCACTTCTGCGCCCAGTTCTTCTGTACAAGATGTATAAATGCAACCGTTGTGAGTGTGGTGTGAGAACTTGTGCCTAAAACGCAAATCGTCTTTTCCTGCCAAATCTTTGTGGTGTATTGTGTCATCGGTGCTGCCATTGCCAATTTAAGTTTTCAGCAAATAGACAAATAATTGTGGACCATTTTACTGAGCAGTTGCATCGCTTACCTTCTTCCCAATCCTTCCCTGAAATACTCTTCTAACAGTAACAACGGGAGCCTTGTGCCCAACGTCAGTCACCCTCCCAACAGCCACCACCCCAACAACAACAATCCTCTTTTGGACACTCCTATTACCTCCAGCGACCGCTCGGACAGCAGAACTCATGAAGTATGAACAACCAATTTGACTTAACGTTACCCAGTGACAGTTCCATGGAGGTGTTTCCCAAAAACATATGCTGTTTCACGGCCAAATTACCTCAGGCCATCCAATTGGATCACAAAGCTCATTGGGAAGTGGCTTTGGTCGAAATGATTCACCCTACACAAGTCATAAATCTCCTTCCATATCAAAACACTTTTTCTGTCGAGGTTCATGACGAAGAATTTAAAAAATTCTTGAATCAAAACCCAATTGCAAAATATCACTCCGAAAAATCAGAACTCCAAGACTTGACGGACCACCTATGAGTTGATGATTCCTTCAGGCTATTTTTTTAGCGGTCAACAGCTGGTGAGCGCGATTGCTACTAGGTTCAATGCAGTGTTTGGTAAACACTTGGAGATAAAGGACAAAATGTCAAAATTGAGTACTATAAAGTAGCTCGTCGCCGGTTGATGCATTTTTCAGAGGGCAAAATGGTGTCCATTACATTTTGTGCTGAATTGTTTGACATTTTGGGTGTGGACGTGGAGATGAGGAGGAATATGATCAAGAAAAACGAGTTGCCAGTCATTTCCGACAACTCGGATTTTGCAAAGTTATTTCGTTTTCCGGTAGAACTGAACCAGGAACTAAATTTGAATTTTGTGTATTCCGATATGGTGGAGTACAATGTGGTGGGACACACCTCCGTACCGTTACTACGTGCCATTCCTTTCAAAGTGGATTCTGCCACGACCGCTGACGAGTAAGATGGAAACACCAATTATGTTCAACACAAATTTATACATCCTCATTATTTCCCCATCAGTAAGTCCTATTTTGACAGTGTCAACATTACTATAAAAGGAGATCTGGGACAAATATTTCAGTAACCAAAGGGGAAGTTACTTTGAAACTCCATTTTCGAAAACGATTTCCTAACGACCTGTAATTCATGTATCCAGTGTACCGAGGAGTCGCTCGACAGCGAGGACATGGTTTATGAGATATGCTGAAAACGGTGTTTCGTTCGGTGGTTCCCGTTTTGAAACTGATGGTGACACGAGGATTGCACGCCTTGAAAGGTATCGCTTTGACACAAGGCAAAGAATTTCTCCATAATGTCATCATTGGCAAACAAAATCCTAAAGAAGCTTTCTTGAGAACAGGCAAAACGGTCTTGACATTTTGGGCCGACGAGAAACTCCTATAAATGCTGGCGAGTCAGGCATTCCTGCTTCTCTGACGCCACAGCAAGGACAAAGGACGACGAAGACTCCCCTCCAGAAGACTTCACACCCCCAGAGCCGAATAGACCAAGAAAAGAAGAACCTTCCGGGAATTAGACGTTTTTGATTTTTAATAAATCACAGGAAGAAAAATGATGCACCGAGTCTTGCATATGTTCCAAGTCGGAACCGGATCTGTTTGCCATGCCACCCACCATGATGACGATGCAAGAATCCCAATGGGTAGAATTTCATCCCGTCTCCTCTTTGACTGATTGAGCTCCCATCGAATTTGAAATCAAAGGACAGCCCGAAGATTACATCCATCTAAAGAGCAGTTACTTGTATTTGAAACACAAAGTGATCAAAACGGACGATACCAATCCGGGAGTCGTTGCTAGAGTAGCTCCCGTCAACAATTTCATGCATTCCTTGTTCAGCGAAGTGGATTTGTACTTGAATAACAAACTAGTCAGCAGTAGCATTGATACTTACCCTTACTGAGCGTACCTGGAAAATTTCTCGACGTACGGAAAAGAGGCCAGGAACGCTCATCTGGATGATTGCGTGGTATGTAAACCTGACACAGCAGGCGGGACCAAGTTAACGACACAGCCCTGACAAAAGATGGCGATCCTCACAATGTGGGCTTTAACAACCATCGAAAATAAATCTTGCAAGGACGTAGTTTAGAACTGATGGATTGTTTGCATTTGGACATGTGGTTACAAGAGAAGTGTTTGCTGAAAGGAGCGGATATCCGCTTGAGACTGAATCTCAGCAGTACCGCTTTCCATTTGACGGCCCATGCCAACGAGTACAAAACCAACATCCAAGACGCCAGACTCTGGAAGAGTTACCTAAAGTGGGAAACGACATCAGTCACATTTTGAGCAGAACGACCGCCAAGTATCCGATACGACGCGTGGAAGTGAAAACCTTCACCATTGCTGCTGTACTCTGATCCAAGATCGAAGATCATCTATTCCAAGAACAGTTACCCAAACGTTTAATCGTTGGTATCGTCAGCAATTCAGCCCTCAACGGAGCCGTGACTGCCAATCCTTTCGAGTTTAAGCACTGCAGAGTGTCCAAAATCGAAGTCAGTCGCGATGGCAAGATCTTGTGTACCAAACCCTTCGAACCTGACTTTAGTGACAAGAAGAATTACTTGAGATCGTACTTGTCCCTATACGAAACCAAAGGAGAGCTAGAGACCAACACCAGCCACGGCATTTCGTACGACGATTATGCAGAAGATAACTCCTTGGGGTCTTTTGATTTCACTCCAGATAAAGGCAGCGACGAGGGACATTTCCACCCTATAAAATCCGGCCAGATTCGTGTGTAACTTCAGTTTGCAGTAGCTCTAACCGAGACGTTGAACGTCACTTGTATGCCTAATTCGTCAATACCATAGAAATCAACAGCTTGAGAGAAGTATTAGAAGCTATGGATGACTCATATCCCTCCATGAATGGTGGAGAATCTTTGGAAATGGAATGGGAGGGTAACGTGGAAGCAGAACCACCCACCAAAAAAGACAAAGACGAAGAGGACATTGTGTCATGTCCAGATGACCAGAACAAGAACAACATTTAGTCTTCTCTTTTGCTAAACACCTGGCGGATAAAATTACGGCGTTGACCAAAAAAGATTACTGTGTATGTCAAAACGATCATCCCAGTAAAAGTCAACACGACAAATGTCTGATGATGAGACAAGAAGAAAAATTGGACGAGTATCTGGAGGATGCTTGGGATCTCATCTCGGAAGAAGCAGTGTTTCATAAGTGGTATAAAGACTTGCGTGATCATTCTTGCACTCCACTGACTGCTCTAGAGATCCGTTGCATCGAATCTCTCTTGGCCCAGAGTACGAAGACGGAGCTAATAGACGTTTACTTGTCAGAGATTTTCAGGCAAAAAGTCAGGATTGAATTGATGACTTATCATTATCTGTGAAAAAACAAGAAACAAACAAAAAAAAATGGATACCTGGGAACTTTATTACGTTTTGAACGGCAGTTCGTATACTTCTTCTTGGAATCCTGTCGTGTGCGCTAAAGATGAACTGCCTGATCGCAAAGCTAAAGACCATCAAGCTTATGTGATCAACACGGACGACAGTCATCTCTCAGGAACCCACTGGGTAGCCGTCTACTTTCCCCACGATGCCTGTGTGGAGTATTTTGATTCATATGGATTACCTCCTTTGGAAGACGACATCGTCGACTTTATGAGATGCCCAGACGACACGCTGCAATCATGTGAAATTACAAGGCACAGATTCCATGGTGTGCGGACAATACTGTGTGTATTTTCTTCATCAACGCAGTCTTTGATATCCCTTAGAACATTTAGTGACTTATTTTGATCTTGACTGTTGTAGAAACGATGAAAAGTTAGATCGATGGTTTTGTGACCGTTATCTCTTATCTTTAGCTAGAAAACGTAGTGTACATCAATGACCCAATGACTTTCCTCTGTGGTAGTCTAACATGATTTCACAACGTTGTCAACCTTGTCAAAAACAGTTTCTTTGAAAAATTGTTTTATTGTTAGTTGTTGGTTGTTTGTTAGTTAAGTAAAAAATGTGTTGATGTTATATAATGTGTTGGTTGTTTGTGAGTTAAAAGAAATGTTGTGTTCTGAAAAAATGTGTCTGTCGTTTGTTTTAAAAAAACCCCAATGTGAATACATGCTCTTTGACTTCTCTCTATCCCTCACCATGAAATCAGCTATATAGAGTTCCGACCCATCAAGATTCGTAGGGATGTTTTATATAGTGTCCGCGCTTGAGATATATAAATTGCGGTGGTCCCCAGTCTGACCATCCATGGTAGACTCGTCCACCTATGTAGATGCCTTCTAATTTAGCTTAACTGAACGAAGCCTATGTGAATTTACATCGTGTCATGCAAAACCTGATACCCAAGCCTGAGGAGACTGAGAATGTCAGGATGTTAAAAATAGCCCAAGACCTGATAGAAGAGGATTTGAGAGATAAATCATGAAGGAGCAAGAAGAGTGGACGGAGAAGTACAGACTTCAGAAACAGCAGAGAGAACAGCAACAGCAGCAGCAGCAACAGCAGCAGGAGCCAGACAGAGGTTTTGTGGACTGCCATGTGGACACGAAAGAATTCCCCTTCTCCTTCCGAAGAAGCAGACCCTACCCTGTCGTAAATTCTGCAACCAGACGACAAAAGATTGCCATAACCACATCAACAAAAACAGCCCTTTTCAGCGCTATCCCCAGCCATCTAGAAAAGAGAAACTAGTCAAATTGCCAAAATATTTGTCTGTCTTTGTGTGTTTGTCTGTAAGTTAAAAAATAGAAGTGTGCCTATAAACACTTCGTTTCCTTGACTTGTAAGATAGTGTGTGTTTGTCTGCAGGTAAAAAGTGAACGTGAGTGATTCTTTTAGGCCCGCGCGTTCCATGTGATGCATAGTAAGGTGGATATTGTTAGTTTTGGTGCAAGGGGGTGTTTTCCTTCACGTCCGTGCTTCAGGGATATAAAGAGGAACGTTCGTCAGTCTGGCTACCAATCGTTGACCAGTCAACTGCGAAGAAAATGAGTAGACTAACAAAACTACTGGAACTCCAAATGCACCTGTGGTATGCCGAGCGCCCTTTTGAGGAGCTGGCTATGGAGGCCATAGCAGAAAGTGCCAGAATAGAAGAAGAAGAGGAGCAAAGAAAGACGAAGGAAGAGGACAAGGAAAGGATCATGCCTCACCTCATTCTTAGGCTTTTGTGTGAGGTCAAGCCTGAGGTGAGGTCGCCTCCACAGCCAATACCACCTCCACAGCCACAACCACAAGTACTACCACCAGTACCAAGAGCCTCTGTCCCCCAGATGGAAAACTGGGAGGAGGAGTTGGAGAGACAGCGGCAAGAGTGGGAGCCGGAGCGTAGGCTGGAGATAGGGAGATCTCATCATCCCCGGCTATAAAATAGAAGTCAGAGGGAAGTCTTCATTATCTCTCAGAGCGAAAACTGGGATGATGAGGCCACTCAACACCCCTCTGCGCTCCCAAGAGCAAGACTGAACTGGGAGAATGACTGGAGCCGCCGTTGTGTCTGTGGTGCTAGGCCGGGAAGGTGCACACATTAAGAGGTGCATTTGGAGTTTGCTTTTTTAAAAAAAAAAAACAAACAAAACAGCCTTTCTCAGGGCTAGCCAGATGCCTAGAAAAGATAGACTGATCATGTTGCCAAAAATATAATTTGTGTGTTTGTATGCGAGCTGGTATGTTTGTTATTGTTTGTATTTGTGTGTTTGTATGCGTACTCGTACGTTTGTTGGTGTGTGTATTTGTGTTTGTATGCGTGCTCGTACCTTTGTTGGTGTATATGTATTTGTGTGTTTGTATGCGTGCTCGTACGTTTGTTTGTGTGGGGTTTTTGTGTTTGTATGCGTGCGCGTACGTTTGTTGGTGTGTGTGTATTTGTGTGTTTGTATGCGTGTTCGTACGTTTGTTGATGTGTGTGTATGCGTGTTCGTACGTTTGTTGATCTGTGTACATGTGTTTGTATGCGTGCGCGTACATTTGTATGTGCATGAGTGTGTTTTTGTTTGTTTTCGTGCTCGTAAGTTTGTTTGTGCGTGTGTGGGTATTTGTGTTTGTATGCGAGCTCGTACGCTTGTTGGTGTTTGTTTGTATGCTCTGCGCGTACGTTTGTGTGTGCAAGAATGTGTTTTTGTTTGTTTTCGTGTGCGTACGTTTGTTTGTGTGTAATTGTGTTTGTATGCGTGCGCATACGTTTGTTTGTGTGTATAAATGTATTTGTGTTGCAAGCGTGCGAGTACATTTGTTTGTTTGTGTTTGTGTGAACATGTACGTTTGTGTTTATTTATTCCCTTAACAAAAACTTTTTCCCTAAACAATTCTTTCTCCAACTATGTATTGATAGAAAGTATAGTGGTTTTGTTAGTATTAGTGTATTATTTTGTATAAAAAAAAATTAAAAAAATATTTTAGGTTAGCACTCTCATCCCTGTGGATTGTTTGGTAGGTGATATGGGTAGATGGTAAGAGGGTATGTTTTCCTTCACGTCCATGTTTCATGTATATAAAGTGTAGCGTTCATCATTCCAAGGTCCCTAATTGCAATTGTGGCTTACACAAAATTGGTAATAGGAAATATCCATCATATAGACAACTGGGGTGAATTGGATATTATTAATTCTGGCGTTTCAGGTACGTTCCGGCTGGCGTTTGGTGTCTCCTCCAGGGTCCTTATCCACCCTGCCTACTCGGACGTTAAAAGATGAGTGTGTGGGCCGATTCCCACTCGTCTAAATCAGGTGCCCCGAAGAGCGTGTACGCATTGAACCAGGGTAAAGTCATATGAGAATTGCCCAATCAAACTCGACGTCTCATACCACAGTAGATAGGCATTTCATTTCTTCAGCATGATTGTGTGTTGGGTCCATTCCCACTCATGATAGCCTTTCATACAGGTCGAATGGGACTTATTGTCCCACGACCTGTCGACTAAATCTATCAGCACTCTGTGAGTGCACTAAGGCGTTGGGGGATGTGGCACACCACCGTCCCCCTCGAAAAAGTCTAACAGCCCCCTGTGGGGGCACTAACCGGTTGCACATGCCCCAATGGGCGAATGCGACCTTAATCCAGATTCAGTAAGTAAGAAATTTGCGTCGCTGGGTTGTATATTTGGTGAGCTGGATTATAACTGTGGGTTTACTTTTTTGTCCACCTTATTTTAATTTTTTATTTCCAATTATTTAGTTTCCGCTAAGGTCGGTATGAGTTTAAGTATTTTCAGTACTACTTTAAGTCTTGGAAATTTTTAAATTTTATTTCTGAATTAACTCCTGCCCAATTTCAGAATTTAGTGCTACAGTTTGTCTTTGCCATTTCTAACAACCAAAACATCTGGCTAGTTGTCAGTTTCCATTCAAGTCGCTAAATTTTTCGGAAATTTTGTGCAATATTTTAAGTCACCGCAATCTGAATACAATCTTCCGGAGTTTTTCTCAGTCTTCACTAGAGTTTGGGTCATTTTGGTAATTCTAGTACTACTTTTAGACTAAACCAATGTAATCTAATGTTCTGGGATATGTTTAGTCTCAGTTAAATTCTGGGACAATTTCGTAATTTTAGCGTTACTTTTAGTCAAAGCCATTTGAATATTAGTGTTCCAGATTTACTCAGTCTCTGCTATAGTCCGGGACAATGTCGTAATTTTAGTACTACTTTTAGTCTGAATCTATGGAATCTAATGTTCCGGGATACGTTTAGTCTCCGTTAAATTCTGGGACAATTTAGTAATTTTAGCGTTACTTTTAGTCACATCCATTTTGGCGTTGCTCTTTTCCTCGATTATATCTATTTATAACATAATTATAATTATGCAAATTTATAAACACCGCCAACATAATTTCAGGTCTAGGTAATGCTTTATATACAAATCTCGTGTTTGTATTTGTATATGTCTGTCTCTGTCTCTATTGTATTTGTCCCTACCTAGAGTAACGCGTATTGAGGTCAGCCCCTTGCAACATTGTTGCCAGTGTTCCACCCAATTGAGGTCAGCCACTTCCAACATTGTTGCTATGTCCAGTGTCCATATACAGGTCCAATATTCCCCATGTTAAACTTTCCCTTGACGCTAAAGTGGCCCATGGAGGTTTTGTATAGATATTCTCATTGACGCTAATATGGCCCCTATCACTACTTACAATGGGTCTTTTACTTGGTGAATATCCTTGGTGTACACAACAGTTGCTGTTTGGGTGATTTCAAAACTTATTGTAACTATTTTACCGCCTATTTCCTTTCTCTAATAGT
This sequence comes from Megalonaias nervosa, assembly GCA_016617855.1. Taxonomy (NCBI): domain Eukaryota; kingdom Metazoa; phylum Mollusca; class Bivalvia; order Unionida; family Unionidae; genus Megalonaias; species Megalonaias nervosa. Next base: position 5,503 of record JAECUM010047007.1, on the reverse strand, counting down.
TCAAATTAAAGATATACCTGAACAAATGTGTTTGTTCCAATTTATAAATTCACCATACGATCAAATCATCAACAGTTCCTTCTGTGGTAATAAAGTACATCAAGTGACTGGAAATCCGGAGGCTAATCTGAACACGGCGTACGAAAAACTACATAGCGTATATCAATTAGATTACTAACGCAAAGTTATTCTGTAATTTTCAGTTTGTAAGAGATTTACATTCATAGTTCATTTGTGTCATTTGTTCACTATTGTGATTAACTAATTCAATAATGTATTAACATATACCAAAACTTCAGTCTTTCCCTAGCTTGCGACATGCTGATAAAGCATTAAATTTCCACATATATTGTACTCTTTGATGTTGTTGCTTTTGCTTAGCAATCGGAACTAATTTCCTTAAGTGTGATTGGCAATCCGCAGATGAAGTTATCGAGCACCCGGAGACAAATCTATCGAGAACTCAGAGTATAATAGTCTTTATATGAATTTTTTCTTTGTGTTTGTTAGTATTTTAAAGTTATTTATATAAATAAATATTTTATATAATTGCTACGTTTCAGCGATATAATAACACTCGATAATTCTGTACGCGTCTACTTCATACGCTGATATAACGTCGATATTGTAGGATACACCAAATAAAATCGTGTAAATAACCCCTTTTAAGCTGCATACTGTATACGCGGTGTGTTCAAATAACTGGGTGAGCTGCGACAGCTCATTTGGTATAGGTGAGACCCATAATGCAACAGTTGCAGGTTCGATACCCGCCCTGGACAGCCTGAGTCGGCTACCTCAGTGTGTCCCTAAAAAAGGCACTTATCTTCCATTTGCTCGGGATGATATAACCACTAATGTGTTACAAATGCTGCTAAAACCAAGAACCAAACGTCAATACATGATAGGTTATCTATCCATCAGTAGACATTACTATGAGATGCGACTTTTGCTAAGCAACTGCTGCTGCATTTTATAGCGCAATCCAGCTCTCGATAAATAGAACCCATATTTGTAATTAACTAGCGTCTGTTTGGTTTTCAAATCCACATGCTCCTAGAAACGGACAACATTCGGTCTCATCGGCATATCGTAACTGACAACTTCCATTTAGTTTATTACAATGGCTACCGGTGATATTGTGAAATGAATGCGATTTTAAAGGGGCGGCTAATGGTTATATATTAATATTTATACCTTCTCGCAGAGATTAACAGGGACCACCATGAAGGCATATGAATTCAAAAAGGAAGGTAGTAGCATAAAGGACTTTAATGGAAAATATTAACTTTTATTAAACAACTTAGCACCCTTTATTAAAATAATGAGCACTTGTCTCCATTTTAAGTGGGGAAGAGGACACTGCCTAGGCGAAGAACATTAGTGATTTTATGTTTTACTTTATCGTTGTAAATCTTTATTGCTATCTTTCAATTCCCATACAGATACTGCGAGCTGACTTTTATGATGCACAAATCCCGCATAAAGCGAAACTGCGCTGGCGGGAACAACTATATGTGTATATTTATGCGTTTTCATATCCTGTTTACTTGTTTTTGTTCTAGGCTTCCATCTCACTGATCACTTTGGCTTTGGTAATCCAACACAACTTATGCCAAAGTTAAATTTCTCCCAAACCATTTTACATCATACATTCTTTTATCAATGCCATCGGTTTCTCGTGCTTATTCATGAGATAGGCTAAATGGACCTTTCTGCACGGAGGATAGGCATTTTCTTTGTATATCATTCAAGCATCGCATTAATCAGGATTACGTTTCATTCTCCTTCATGTATATATATATATATATACATTCACGGAAAATCACGCTGAATCCTCGATGAAAAAAGAACTTCTTACATACATACACATGTGCACAGAAATGGCTGAGTTTGAGGTAAGTGTTAGTTAATTTCATATTTCAACTAATTTTGTGTACAATATTCCACCATGAAGTTCTTGTTTTATCAATTATCGGCTACTAGTAAGGTACGCTTGATTGACTGGTAATGTTATAGACACCTTTTCATGTACACTATGCGTCTCGACATAGCATCACGTTTAACTTGCGCTTGGCATGTATGTTGAAACTTCAAACTGCTTATTGACGAAGAAAGAAGTTTATTTGTACTGATATGAATGATCCGATCCAGGGCCGTAGAGAGCGATCACGGGCCCTGGGGTAAGAAACACCCAGGCCTCTCCTAGTTCTTGTTCAAACAAATATTTTCTTTTATGAAATTAGAAGGTGTTATATATCCCCGCTTGCCCCTTCCCCTCTTGTCGGCCCTGATCCGATCTAGTATCTATTAATCAAATGAAATAATCTAAGCATCTATTTATCCCAGACACATTATGGTAACATGGTTGTATAGCCTTAATTTACCGCTTCCTTTCTTCTTTTTCTCGATTTTATATTTTCGCTTATATTAGGAAAAATGCCTACTTTTCACATGGCATATGCCTTAATTAGTTCCTGATCAGAAATATTATAAACAGGATTTGTCTCTCACCTCATTATTGTGGGAATGGATGTCTGGTTAGCTGGTTGATTGGTTGGTTGGTTGGTGTTTTGGTTGATTGGTGTTTAAAGGCACTTGCAGCCATTGTTGGCTATATCATGTAGATAAAATGGAACCTAAATACCTTTCGCAATGTCAAAATGATAGCCGGCAGGCATGCAGGTAGATATGTAGGTACGAATGTAAGTAGATAGGTAGACAGGTGTTTCTCATAACCCTTTCATTACCAATATTTCCTATTGGTGATTGCGAGGAGTCTTGTCTGGGCGGACTGTACAAACATTTTTCTGAGCTCAAGTACTGTCACAAAGTGGGGAATTGTTTAAGTTATTGTAGTGATAATGTAAATCATCAAACATATTGGGATAATTATAAATAGGGACTGACTGTCATCATACATGATAGTAACCAATTGGATATTCTTTCTTTTCTTGTTTGATGTGGTAATTTAGTTTTTACTTTTGACTCGGAGCTCTTTTATCGTTTGGTGACTATTTGGCTGTGTCGATAATTCAGCTGTTTGTGACCGTTTTAAAAATTTGATGCACGTTACAAGAATTATAACATCCTGCAAATAAGTTATATACACTCAAGGTTTAGAATGGAAACAAAGGAGTAAGACCATTTTTTGTCTACCACGAAATAAGGTTGAATCCTTATGCTTGATATATGCATGATGTTAGCAATCAATACACACCATGGAGTCTCTTTGTCTTACTCGTATAATGGAGACAGATGGTCGTTTGTGTTTTATACAAAGCTCAGTTTGGTTCAAGAGTACGTACAATAATGACAAAATATAACTCACTTCAAAATCCCTTCCATTGATTATATTTTAAGGCTGTAACTTACTCAGCTATAAAAATAACTTCATAATTGTATCATTGCGCTTCGACAGGAACTACATAGGGTCAAAGATTGTGACCCTAACTCTCATATTTTTGTTTTAATTTAACTAAATACTTACATATATCTAAACTTAAACCAGGTGTTTTAATATAATTCTTTCATTTTAAATAACATGGCTAATTATTCTTTCTTTTGGATTCTATTTCTTGTCATCAGTGATACATCCGGAAAGATTTGAAACTGACATTTCACCGTGCAGTATTACAAAGCAGCATCTTGCACTCGTGCAATAGAACAATATCATCTTGTACTCGTGAACTCGTTCAGTATTACAAACGAAGCATTTTACACTCGTTCAGTGTTACAAATGCAGCATCCTGTACTCGTGCCATATTACAAAAGCAGCATCTTGTACTCGTGCAATATTACAAATGCAGCATCTTGTACTCGTGCAGTATTACACAAGCAGCATCTTGTACTCGTGTACTCGTTCATTATTACAACAGACGCATCTGGCACTCGTGTAGTATTACAAAAGTAGCATATTGAAGTGAAATCTTTTCATCTCATTTTTACTACATAACCAGCAATGACAAAGCAGTTTTGGGGAATTTTCTCACTAAAGAAGCTGTTTGTTAAATTCAACAACTGTATTTTAGGAAGACAAAATAGTTTGATATATTTTACACAAATCATTTCCGAATTTCATTTCTCCAAAGATGTTTTATTATTTATGTATTTTCAACTTAAAAAGAACAGCAAAAAAAACAGTTGTGTAATTTGTTTTTAAATTTTATAGAGGATTTTCCATATTTTAAAACCAGTTTTACCCTAAAACGCATGTAAGTCCCGCCGCAAATTTTCATTTGAAGAAACGTTTAACAAAAGACTGTAAATTTAATGATAAATCGCATAGCTACTCTATTGCTCTCTGACAAACTAACGTTAAATCACATGGCTACTCTCTTGCTCTCTATCAATCTAATGTTAAATCATATAACTAATCTATTGCTCTCTGTTAATCTAATGTTAAATCCCGTAGCTACTCCATTGCTCTGTGTCAGTCTAATGTTAAATCATATAGCTACTCTATTGCTCGCTGTCATTTTTATGATACATCATATAACTACTTCATTGCTCTGTGTCATTTAAGTGTTAAACACATAGCTACTCAATTTTTTTTCTGTCATTTTGATGGCAGATCACATAGCTACTCTATTGCTCTCTGCCACTCTGTGTGTGTGTGTGTGTGTGTGTGTGTGTGTGTGTGTGTGTGTGTGTGTGTGTGTGTGATTTAATAATTTTCCAGTCATATCGCTACGATGTGGCAGTTTATAGTGATGTCTAGGACTGGGTTATCATGCCACAGACATGTAGCATTATGTCCCACCCAGTCAGATTATCCTGACACCAGGCCAACCAGTCCTAAAACACTAAATGTTCCATATTTAACAGATGTACCCATTATTACTGATCCTGGCCTTATTTGATTATTACTTATCCCTGCATTATTTAACTATTATTGATCCTGGCTTACTTTGAATATTACTGATCCTGGCTTAATTTTATTATTACTGATCCTGGTTTGATTTGATTATTAATGATCCTGGCTTGATTGGGTTATTAATGATCCTGGCTTAGTTTGGTTATTAGAGATTCTGGTTTGACTGGATAATTACTGATCATGGCTTGATTGGATTATTACTGATCCTGGTGTGATTGGAGTATTACTGCTCCTGACCTGATTGGATCATTACTGATTCTGGCTTCATTTGGTTATTACTGATCCTGGTTTGATTGGATTATTACTGATCCTGGCTTAATTTGGCTATTACTGATCCTGGCTTGATTTGATTATTACTGAGCTTGCTTGATTTGATTATTACTGATCCTAACTTAATTTGGTTATTACTGATTACTTATCCTGGCTTGATTTTATTATCACAGGTCCTGGCCTGATTCGATTATTACAAATCCTGGCCTGACTTGAAGGATTTTCTTTCTTCACTTTGCACCATCCATGTTCAATCGTTTCTCACCAAATTCATATCAAAACTACCCGTTTCTACGCATGTTGACAATAATGACATAGTACCTAGGACAGATATGATTAATGCCTTATTGCATAAAC
>JAECUM010047006.1:0-11187 GCA_016617855.1 Megalonaias nervosa | reverse complement strand
TTGCAATTTTCGTGTGTCAGATACGAGTCACATTTAAATTCCAAGCATGAAAACTTGAGGTTACATGTCTTTTAAGAATCCTGGTGCAGGTTCAATATGTTTTGTGCAACAAGTATTTATAAGACCTAAAATAGACATATTGACAACTCATTTTATGTGTAGTAGATCAGCAAATTGAGCTATTGCATTGTAATTATTGTGTTGCATGACTAAAGAAGATACAACATTCATTACATTTTGAATATAGATGGGGCCTTACATACACTACATGTGGCAAATATCATGATGCCATGTAGTGGAAGCTACCAATATGATAGTGGTCATTCAGTCAGCGCAGTCCCATGACCAAGTCATATTACATTGTACAGTGTGACCCCACTATAACACGGTAGTTGGGGTCCATAGAACCCAACTGTGTTATAGACGAAACTGTGTTATAACCAAGTCAGCTGAAGAAAATGATGCATTTCCTTAAGATACGGTGGGCGGGATGGGTGGATAATAAAGTGGGCGCAAAAACATTAGCGTTTGATTAAATGAAGACAAACTATTCTGAAAACACTTGTATATTGACAACTTATATTTGTGTAGTACAATCCATAATCCGTTAAGTACTGTGCTTGTATATAATAATCCATAAATTCGAGTATAGATTACATGTCATAAACTTCATGTATGACTCACATCCCGTTTGAAAAGATAAATAATATGTATTTATAAATTAAAAATGGTAGTCCTAGTTCTGAAATATATCCGATTGTCACTTAACAATTCACTACAACTGTCGCAAGTAGCACATGGTTAGAGCTGTTTAATGCTACATGTACTTAAATTGGCCTAGATTTTGGTCAGCTGGAGACAGTGTCATCTTGCAGGGGCTACCCAGGGGATGAGGCTATTGATAGGGAAATGAAAACTGGAACAAATTAAAAAGTTTAACAAACATCTCTGCAAGACACCTGATCTTCGGTTAATTTTTCAGCCATATATCTGTGGATTGAAAAGATTGGTAATTTAATTTACATTTTATGCTGCTGTTGGTAGCGACCATAAGCATAATATTTTCCCTGCAAAAATGAAACTTTCATGACCCAATAAAAGTGTTCCAGTTGCTTTGGAAAATGCAACAATCTGTCAGATTCAATTGTCGTTATTTAAGTTTGGTGCTAATTTCCTTTGATGAAAGGTTATTTGTTTTTATTGAAAATTGTAATCAGCTTTCTTTGATGAAGGGTGCATGTGTTATTGAAGTTACGGCTAAAGGACAGCTTTAGAGGACCAAACAGATGTCTGTTTCTTATTGTTGCAGCAATGTCAAATAATTGCAGAACAATGATTGAGACTGAATTTTTTTCTTCATATGCTTAATATTTATACAGAATTATTGGTGCTTCAGAGGTGATCAGTTTCCTTTGAAGTTTCAGCAAAGCTGTTTTTTTCTGGGTACATTTTAAAAACAAAAGGAATTAGCTGTTGTTTGGTCAGTTGTAGCAGTTACTTTTCCTGCCTTCAAAAGTTGGTTGATTGTAGCTAGTCCCAGTAGCATAAGGAGACCAGCAAGTTGATCTCCGTTTTTTTGGGGGGGGGCGGTGTTTGCGACATATCTGGTGGCGGAGTGATGCTGCATTCTACTCATGCATCAGAAATTTTTTTATAAAAAAAGGCCAACAGATGACGAATACACAGGTGTTCTGTTCTAACAGGGATTACTACAGAAAATACGAGTGTTCAGAAGGATTTAATTCCATGAATGAAAAGAAGAGGAATTTTTCTTACCATCCACATACAGAGGTCAGTCAAAATAAATATATTAATTACTAGTGAGTGGCCAATAATCTGACACAATTTCATCTGAAAGATCCATTATGAGATAGTGCCTTGTCCGGTTGATCTCTGCTGCCAGAAAGAAAAAAAAAGCTAAGATCTCATATCAAACAGTACAGGCCAAATGTCAGAATAAGCGGATTATGATAGAACAGTGCACTTTAACATGAGTTGCCAGTATGAACAAGGAATTGTTTATCTAACAATAGATAAATTCCAGTGCATTTTTTATCAAGTTTGCGACTTCTTTCATGATGCCTCTGAATTTCACTCCAAACCCAAGGTTGTATATACAGGTTTAAACAGTCAATAATGTGAGGGGAAAAAATCGCCAGATGGTATATTTTGTCGCCAGTAAGGAATAAAATCGCAAACCCCAGCATGATCCCTGAATAAATTTTTACACCTTATTTTTCGTACTTTTAGGAAGTACAAACTTTTTTTGAGTACGAGAAAAATACGCGTATTTAAAATTGCAGGACCACGCCACGATCATCTTATATTAGAAATCATATGTGATCTCTTCCCCCAATATGATAATAAACTTTTTACATGTTACTTTTCATACTTTTTAAGAAAGAAAACAAAAATTCATGGGTGAGAAAAGTACATGTATATGAAATTTTGGGAGCCATTTGTGATATAATGGAGCGTGCTATAGTGGGGTCACACTGTATATATACAAATTATCAAACATTCAGTATAGATGATACTGTTGTGGTTGGTACTGTTAATAGCAAAGAAAATTCCTTAAAGCTTGTAAAATACATGGTATCCACTGATTTATTTTTATTTTTTATTTTTTATTTTGCCTGTTCTCGTCTCTCTGGTGTGTACTTTTGTAAATATTAATTGCTGATCTTTTTATCTTCCACAGTTTTCAGTCCTTTGTTCTTAATTCCAGTGTAAATATAACAAAGAAGTACTTAATAATAGCTAAATATCCTAAATATACTTTAATAAACAGAAGAGTGCAAAATCTACATCTTTTCTGGAATTTAGGCACCCACTTCGCCTGCTAGCATGATCTATAAGTTTTATGCACATGTGAGATGTATTGACTTGTAAATTTGAGAACTACTGCATTTGTAGAATGTGTCCGCTAGTGCGTAAGAAGGCACTTCCCTTGAGCAATGATTGTAGTTCAGCAGAAGAAAATCACAAAGGTAATACATATATATATATATATATATATATATATATATATATATATATATATATATATATACTAGTGCTACTTTAGTGACTCTCTTTAGTATTTGTGGTTAATATTTACTTTTATTATTTTGTTTGTGACATTGGAATAATGGGTAGGTTAATTTTTAACATCATACAGTGCATTCCTTTACAACCATATAATTTGCTCTAGTAAGCAGGATATAAGCAGTTGATCTACATGGGCCACCAATTCAAATATTGAGTATAGACCACCAATTCAAATATTGCCTATGGGCCGTCAATTCAGATACTGACTTTGGGCCACCAATTAAAGTATTGACTATGGACCATTAATTAAGATATTGAGTATGGACCACCAATTCATGTATTGACTACAGGCCACCAATTCAGATATTGACTATGGGCCACCAGTTCAGATGTTGACTATGGGACGCCAATTCAGATATTGACTATGGGCACCAGTTCAGATGTTGACTATGGGCCACCAATTCAGATATTGACTATGGGCCACTAATTTAGATACAGACTTTGGGCTGCACATAAGTTGTCTGTTTGGTCATTTCAGTTGGGGAAGAAAAAAAACTATGCTAACAGCATCAATTAACAGATAATGGATAGGTCACGATTGAAAGAATTATAAAAGGAAAATATTCAGGCCACACAGCGACATTTGTTACATTTTGCCTTTAACCCATTAGAATGAAATCCAAGAAAGTGGTCAGAGATTTAAACTTAAACTCGTTAATTAGTAATTAATCAGTTGTGGTCCATAAGATTTAACCTGATAGATGGATATACAAGTGTTATTATTTTTCCTATATAACTCCTACATTTCTTGTGACTCCTAAGCCTTTCACTGTGTCTGAATCCTAATAAATTACATTTGAATGTAAAGTATCTTCAAAGATGAGCTCTCAGTGAAGGTATTGTCATTGATTAACTGGCATTTTCTTTTGTGGAGGCTCGACTCTAAACAAAACAAGGTGCAGTGGGTCACAGATTTCACTTCTGGACCAGCAACAGTGCCTCAATACTCACTGTGCACTGTTGCCAAAATACACGGAGAGAACCACACCATAATACTCTGATTCTGAAGAATAAACAAAATTTACTTTAAATAAATATATAGCTTTCCTAAATATATCTCTTGTATTACCACCAAAATAAGAGAAAACAAAAAATGTTCTAAAAGTAGACTTAGACTACATTTGTGGGTACTGACCAAGAAGTTTTACTTGTGACCAGAGTCCCATCAGGCCAACTTACTTACAGCCAATTTTATTCAGATGTTTTGTATGCCACACCTGTTTTTTGAACATTACACACAGTCCTTTTGATTTTAAAGGCAAACAAGGTGTGTGACGACCTTCCAAAGTGTGTAGTTTTGGTGCTCCACATGATATAAGTTTGTGGCCAAGTGCTTTTGAGATGCCAAAACTAAATTTGCTATATCTACCTTATTTGTATAAATTTTTTGATGTAGAAAAATCCAATTTATAATACAAGATAATATTTACCTGCACATATGTTTGAAATATAAAAAAATGATAAATTGTAATTCAATTTTAAATAGAAGTTCAAATTTAGAAAACCAAAATTTAATGTGAAATTAAATTTTCAAACAAATTTTAAGACTGAAATGAAATTGCTGGCAGCAAAGATGGCCACTGAATGGTATTTAAAACAAGTTGTAGCTTGGGTCTGTCCAACTAATAACATTTTGTCCAAGGCTAGTGAAGCAAGATAGCTCACAATGATTTTTGTAGCAAATTGCAGTATGCCTGTTCAGACATATAGTGGTGTATACACACGAAAGAAATGATGACAAGTGCCAGATTGATTTTAAGGTACTCAGTTGTTAGTACAAATAATAGTGCACTCAAATTTCCCATTTTGAAGTGACCAATACCATGCTTTAGGGCAAATATGCATTGCAATTCAATGACACTAACACTAAAAGATTATAGTGCAGTAAGAAAATAAGCTCCATGAAGGCTCTGCCTTACTCAGCAGTGGTACTGATCTCTCTTATGAACATATAAAATATGCCTTTGATGTATTATATATTGGTGTTGTAGTATGAACTAATCATGGTAACTTATGGCAGGTACATTGGACATGTCTTAATGAGACCTTGGTATCACCACCTGACTGCTAGAAAGCTTCCAGGCTATTCCAGCTCTTACATCTTCTTCCAAATTACAAGCTTGACCTGAAATGATATAACTTGTTTTACTTAATCTTATCGATAAGTCAGATGTAGATGAATGAAGTGAAAATGTGCTAGATATGGAGACTTTGAAATGGAATTAAGGGTACAAGCAGATGGAAAAACATTAAACATGAGATTGTGACACTCAGAAATGTGAAGCAATAGGCATGTATTAAAGGGCCTATTCATCACAAAAGAAAAAAGAAACAATTTCCATTAAATTATGAATGCCTAAATTTAACTCGTGCATCACCACCAAAATGGGAGGAAAAAATGCTCTAAAAATAGATTGGGGCTGCATTCATGGGTACTGACACAAATAATAATTGTGACCTGAGTCCATATTGGTTTTGGTTTGTTTCAGAAGTTTTGACAGGACACAAATGGACAAATAAAGGCAGATACTGTAAAATATGATTTTAGCATGAAATTAACCACCTGCCCAACTTTTTTGTTTAAATGGGATAAAAACATTTGTCCCAGACCAGCAACTTTACTTCGGAAATGCTATAAGATTTGCTCAGCCCTGTAATAAAATAGTGATATGATCCAGGCTGTTCCCATAGACAAAGCTAATTCTAATGTTGTTTCCTGTGTCAGTAACATTTTGCAATATTTATTTTCCTTGTGCTTTGAACAGTCAATGATCCATTTGTTATACATTCTGAAATTGTATCAGGTGCACAATTTATTTATTTTTATCTGTGATGCTTTTATGTTGAATAGACCCTGGTAAACTTAAATTTTCTTTCTCTATCAAACCTTCTTGTAATATTTGTTTTCCAGATGATTACGATTGCAGCCTGCATTTTTCCACATTGGTATATTGATTTAAGATATTTTTGTATAGGCATCACAAATAAAATAAAAAGTAAATTTAACAAATAGCACCTTAGAATTTACTTCCTGCTAGTAATATTTTACAGGATTTACTTTGCAGGTGCTCCCAACAGCTGCCTGTTCCCAGTGGTTACCATCAGTGACTGTTAGAATACGCCCCTCTGGTATGTGATCCTAGTGACAAGTTAGAGCAACATGGTGACAGTTTTGCAAGTGGAAGGGCAGTTATCTCAAATTTTGCAGTGTCCTATCTGCTTAGACACATTAAAAAGACCAAAAGTTCTCCCATGCGGACACACATACTGTGCTTCATGTCTGCAGTCACATATCAACAGTAAGGTCACACAAAGAGGAACAACACAAGCTTCTTTTCCTTGTCCAGTGTGTAGAGCAGATGCAACTTCATTAGATCCTAACATCAGTGTTGAGTTGTGGGCAGAATCATTCCCTGTGAACAGCGTTGTATCATCATTAATGGATGTTACATTATGTAGGAATGGAGACAAATTATGTGATCAGTGTGTAAAACGAGGGAGAGAAAAACCAGCTTCATGCTTTTGTAAAGGCTGTAATAAGGCTATGTGTATGGCATGCAAAGAATTCCATGATGACTTTCCCGCTTTGAGTCAGCATGAAGTCATCAACATACATAATGACAGTGGGTTTGATTGTGTGATGCCCAACTTGGCAACCATAGAGGCATGTCCCAGGCATTCTGTTGAACCTATCAAATTTTACTGCATTGATCACAGCACACTGTGCTGTAATACTTGTGGATTTCTGGAACATCGAAAATGTGAAAGAGTTGTCACAGTCAATGACATGATGAAGACTTTTGATATTAATATGAAATCAAAGGAAGTGGAAGCAAATCTAGCTAAATTTAAGGATCATTTGAAACAAATAACACACAAGGTCAAAGTGAATAATGACACCATTCAAGAGGACAAGGCAGATATTTTACAACAGATCCACTCTTTTAAAGACCAGATGATTGCTAAGTTAGAGAAACTTGAAGATGATGCTATTAACTGTCTTGAAAGTAATTACAAATCAGAAAATTTAACCCTGCAAATGCAAGAAACAAAGGGGCAAAGTTTGATTACTGCTATCGACAGTGATCGAACTCAGCTTGAACTTGTAATGAAGCATGGGTCAGAGGTCCAGAAGGTAATTTTGATCCATAACTTGGACCAGAACCAACAAAGGTACTTTCTGGCAGTATCTGAATATCAGAAAGAAATAAAAGATGTTAGGCTAACTTTGGTCATTGATAAAACTTTACAGACTTTAGTAAGTGCCATAAGTGAATTAGGAAAAGTAAATTTAATCTGCAAAAATTTTGATATTTCTCCTTGTCCAGAGATTTCCATAAAAGAGTGTAAGGCTGATATTGTGAGTGGGTCCAAGAGAACCCCACTAAGGGATAGGAAAGCTGTAAATGTGGCAGACATGAATGTAAGAATATCAGGAGATACTGAAACATGTCGCATAACTGACATTATGCATTTTCCAGATACCAGAATTCTCATGGTTGACTACAGTAATTGTAAAATCAAGATGTTTGGACAAGATTATAAGTATCAAGAGTGCATGGTATTTAAGGGTTCCCCATGGTCTGCATGCTGTCTATCTGACACTGAGATCGTTGTGACATTTCCTTCTCAGAAAACAATCCAGGTTATCTGGATTAAGGACAAGATGCACATGGTCAGGAAGATCAAAACGAGGCTTATGTGTTGCGGTATAGCAGTAACGAAGGATCAGTTGGTGATCACCACATATGATGATAGACATAGTGTACTGATCCTGGACATGGATGGGAAGGAGATCAGGACTTTCCAACCTCAGAGTTTTGAAAGTGAGAAACTCTTAAAACCATTTTATATCAAAGTGGATACAACTTACTCAACAATGTATATATCATATGAGTCTGGGCACAAACTTGTCACATACAATATGACCTGGGATATTCTCAGCACCTACATGGATCAGGACTTGAAGAGCGCAGCTGGCATGGACACTGATAGAGAAGGAAACATTTACTTGTGCGGATACTCATCTAGTTGTATCCAGCAGATATCTGCAGAAGGGAACCTCATTAAGACCCTAGTGTCAAAGAAAGAAGAGAAAAAGAACCCATTAATGATCAGTTTCTTCAAAAATATGGACAGGTTCATTGTGACATATGGAATATGTGATGTTGTGGAAGTGTATGACTTTTGTGCTTGACATAGACCTTGACTGTTTGTATGAAGCAATTTAAACTTGTGTGAGAAACACAGACACATAGGTTTTCTTTTGATTTTTATTACTGTTACACAACATTCCCTTTCTCTGCTTTGGTAATTAGAGAAATTTTTCAGAGGATTTGCATCAAGTCAATTACCAGGATGCCAGATTCTTCTTCTTCTTCTTGCTTCTCACAGCCTATCAATGGCATTATTTTTATTTGATTTTGTAAAGTCTGATACATTTTCATTTTCTCTCATGTTACTGATAGAGTAAATGATATAGAGGTTACAATTTATTCATTAAAATGAGAGAATTTGCTGCATTTTTTTGAACACCAGTTGCTTGAGACTCAACTTTGTCAGTCGTTTTATGCTGGATATATTTGCTGCTTCATTATATCATTTATGATATTGCTGTATTATCATTATAATTGATACACAAGACTATGTACATGTTAAGTCCCATGTTAAGAGCAGGAAAGAATGAGTAGAACTTCCTCTTTTTTCTAGTTGTCATATTTATTATTTTGTAAAATGTAATTTAAATACCCCTTGGTTTTTACTTGGCTGTATTTACCTCTACATTTAAGGTCGAAATAACGCCACTAAAATAAAATGAGTCACGGACATTTTATTATTTCATCAGGGCACAAATGTGGTCTGTTTAGAGTTCATTCACAATTACGCAGATATATTTACAGTTTCAATGTACAGTATTGTACATGCATCATTGATTACAGATTGTCCACTCAAGCTGGTGGACATGGACATGGGCAAGGTTTTAAGTGTCCACTACAAATAGTGGCTGTCCACTATGTCTGGTTGATTTCCTCCAAGTCTAGTGGGACACCGTCAGGTATTTTATTACATTGGTGTTCTGTTTATGACGCCTGAAAGTATACTCTGAAAAGGTGCATAGAGAGAGTCACAGATTTATCTACATCGTTATCTCTTTCATCAGCAGTGTAGTTACTTTCTGACGCTGAAAAAATGTGATCAGTCAGTCAGTTGCAAATATATGATACTTCAAACGAAGATATCTTACGATACATAATGCCAAATCAGAGTTACTTATTGACAGTGCTTTGCAATCTTGACACTGTGCAATAAATCAAACTTTTGTTTCTTTAATACTATGTTATCAGAATCTACAGATGCATTCATGCACATGTTTTTTAATGATTGTATGTAAGTCCACGATATTGTATTCCATGTAGTGTAAAGATTGATGCATCTAAAAAAAATTAATTAGAAAATAACCTTCATACCTGACTGAAGTGAACCAAAATCACACACATTCCAATAGCTATCCCATGCATGAATTCTTATTAACCTAATATTTGATTTCTTCTGACATCCAGTTAGAGCATTATAATGGGTGATTGCTACATCAGCATGCAAAAACAATCTATTGCCCAAAGCTATAATATAGTTTTCCAGAAATGTCAAGATAGTACTGAATTTGTATGCAATGGCAGGGACACTAAATACATGTATCTTAGTGTCGGATTCATGTCAGAAAGAATGAGCATTATTAAAATTTCTTATCTTTAATTTACATTGTAAATATTTATTATGTTAATTATCAAAGTAACGGTTGTTTTGTTTGTTGTTTTGTTTTGTTTTTTTCCCAAATGGTCCCAAGTCATCCTAGGTACACATAGGTTTCACACATACACTTTTTGAAGATTGAAGCTTATGTGCTACCTAATAACCTAGCAGAAGAAAAGCCATCATCATGGTTTGTTTTCTTTACCATTGACATCGTAATTTCATATGCAAATTGATAACCTGAAAGCATAACCACAGCTCTTTTGCAGGTTGTTTTCTTTGACATTTTCTTGGCAGTAAACAAGGTACTCAGGGAATAAGTGAGCAGTGTTTATTTTATTAAATAAGCATTTTGTTGAATCATACTGTATAACCACATGCTATTCCATTGTTTGATTCTTGGGGGAAAAAAAGTCAGTGAATAAAAAATGTGAACTAATCAATACAGCTATTAGCAAATCTTTGCATTTATCTGTTTATTGTTTTCCATTCCATGCATCAGTCATGCACAATGGAAATGAACAGATGACGTAGGTCACATTGAGTTTTTTGGAACTTGGTTGTAAACTGAACACTATATGCAGGTATAGAATGGTCATATTTAATGATATTTAACAAGAATGACTAGATGTGAACAACAGTTTTGCTTCCTAGAAACATCCAGTGGGGATGGAGTAAAGTCAAAATTCAATGAGAAACTGTAATAATTGTTATTATTTGGTTTGGTGCTTTGTGGCACAGAAACACGGTAGGTTGTTTAGTGCCAAGGTAATTGGAGTAAAGTGCCTTGCCCAAGGACATGCCACAGTAGCTGCCCCAGGTTGCTCCTGTGGTAGGATTCGAACCGACATTCTTTTGATTGTGAGTCCAGCATGCTAACCATATGTATGTATGTATGTTTATATGTATGTATGTAACTTCTTATTGTATGATCAAATTTAAATTAGTGTCACCTGACAGAGCTACAAACATTACTATAAAATAGAATGGAATTGTGGGGAATAATTTGGGGGATACGTTTATGCTCTACAGTGAAAATAAAATAAGGACCCATATTTCTATATAAGGGAATGAGAATACAGAATAATATGAACATTGTTTATTTAAGAATGTTCATATCTGTAGTACTACATAAAGAGGAAATGTAGTGCATTTAAACAAGGGAAATAATGGAATTCACCAGAAATATATTGTATAATGTGTCAAAATGAGTCCAGTATGAACAAACTATAATAGAACAGTCCAATATTGAAAGATGTATGGTTTTGTACAAAATTCACCTCATATACATATATATATATATATATATATATATATATATATATATATATATATATATATATATAT
>JAECUM010047004.1:0-11107 GCA_016617855.1 Megalonaias nervosa | reverse complement strand
TTCTTCCTCCACCATTAATACTGGCCGCCATGTATAGCCTATCGTGTGCTGAAAAATGGCGTTAAGCCCCACAACAACAACAACAACATTCGAGGCTTCTTTCTTGACATGACTCTCTCATGCTATGCCTTAGTCATAATAAAAACGACGGCGCCGATTAAGCACTGCGATAATGATTTACAATGATCTTTATTATCTAGTCATCCTTAATTTGTTATTAAAAAACAATTTGCAAAAGCTATTATAAACAGTGGCGTAGATAGGATATTTGGGCCTCTATGCAAAGTTTACCGATCTGCCCTGTCGAATCTATGGTGTATAAAAATAATTCGTGGGCCCCTATGCTTTGCATTCTTTTGCTATATGGAAGTTACGTCCCTGACCGAAAAGTTTATAATATTAACTGCAGCTATTTTATTGTTATCAGATTGAGAAGCTCATGTTTCATTTTACTTTTTTATTTAGAGTGTTGTGTTTATTTTCTTGCTTTGCTAATGAAGTTACTAGATATAGAGATATATGGAATCCTTGCAGCTGAAACTTGTCACAAATTCTGTCCTGTCAGGACATAACATGAACCACAAACGCTTGTTTTAAAAATTAACAAGAAGATGTTTAAATCCACAAAAATTTCAGCAAAATTTTAAATTTGTACTTGCTATTAACCCTTAGTTATTATAAACTTGATATCAATTTTAGAAGAATCGAAAATTTACTCTTTTTCATTACATGCACGTTATCCTCTAACTTCCTTTCAAATTTAAGATGTCTTTTAAAAGAATGACAATATGATTGCAAAGCATAATTCCTGACATGTATAAATCAGAGTGAATTCTTTGATCAATACAATGTTAGAACATTTCAGCGTCGAGATGATTACTGTATGTACTCGCGTATAGATCCGATCCAAACGCAAACAATATAGATCATGATGTGCTATTGCATAATGCACCTACATATAAGGTTTTATATTGTTTTGTTCTAATTATTACTCTTAACAAACTACATAAACCAGTATCTGCCAGAAGCAGATTGCAACAGCAGATCTGGGTATATGTTCTTTGCAGTTGGATCCAACTTACTGTGAGTATATACGGTATGCGGTTCTAGAATATGCGTGTTGTTTATTTATAAAATAAGAGTTTCCCAAAAGCCTAATCTTGTGAACATAACTGATACAAGTGCAGATGTTTCAAAAATCAAACGATAATCCTTGAAATAACAGAAGTTTCATAAGTAAAATACAACGCATATATACTTTGTACTAACTCACTGTACACTTTAATAACGTAATATTAACACTGATATTTTAAATCATCAGGTATTATTTATTTCTGTCATTTCCCGTCATTTAATTTAAATACCAAAATTCAACCTACTTTAGATCTCGGAGACCCTCCTGGAAAACTAGTATTCATGTCCCTCCAAGCATTGATGGACTGCGCATGCGCAAAGGGATCTGTTTGATAGGGCATCATCTCTCCAAAGTCGCCCTAAAATGAGGGGAAAACTTTCTTAAGTGCGAACTATCTCGAATTTGAAACACAAAGGCCAAAAATCAATATGGTGTGTTTAAATAGAGTAAGAAGGCGTATTTTGTATTTTTTAAAAGCATGTTCCATCCATATCCTCCAGAACAAAGTTAGACTTGACTTGATTGGAACATCCGGCTGGTAATTCTAAGTTCGAGAGAGCATGTTCCATTTTCTCCATAATCAAATATCCGATCGAATAATATAATTCCGGTCTTTGTTAGCTTGGCGTAGTTTTTATTAAATGGTTGGAATAAATATATCAGAGAAAAATAAATTACATTTATCTTGAGAACTGAAACACTGCACGAAGAGGCATGAATACATCGTTTACCAAAAGTCAACGACAGTGGAAATATTGTTATTTTACCATTGGTAAATTTGAACAAAATAGATTGGGAAGGATGCAAATGTATAAATGTCAACAAGTAATTAGTACATGTACGCCACTCTCAGCGGCATAAAGTACAAATTTGTACGTGTATGTACATCTGTTATATGTTACATTAAGAGTCAGGATACAAAAATGTTACACGGTGTGAAGCATGGTTGTTCTGTCATAGACTTTTTTATGTGAGTAAACTACCGTATATACTAGCTTAGAAGTTGGATCCACTGCAAACTGCATAGTCCCAGATATGTTGTCTATGCATTTTGTTAGGAGTAAACAGTAAAACAAACAACATAGACACTGGTCTACCTGCACATTAAGGGCCGAAAGACCAGGGTCTATATCGTTTCCAGTTTGATCCGACTTATAAACAGGAATAACGGAATATGTATCATGCCTTATCACTGAGGCAAAGAAACATTACAGCATATATGTCACATCCATGATTAATAAAAACCAGTGTGTGGACTATTTTAACCAAGTTCGCATTCAGTGACACATCGTATTTTCAGACGCATATATATGAGTGTTATTGAATCAGAATGTCCGGAGAAGTTACAGAGCAGTTTTATTTTCAAGATTGACTTCATTTTGCCAGTTTGTACTCTTAGACATGTATTAAACGTATTTGTTAAAGACCACAAAGATTCGTTACTAAATTGATTAATTAAATGTTGTGTGTGCCTTAAATTACGTCTAGTGGTGACTTTACATTTACAGCATGATGACTAAGATATGGCTTTGTAAAATTTACATCTGTATTAAATTAAAAAAGTGAAAAATAAAACTCACCAATCGTCTTTGTGGTTTTATAAGGGGACGGTTTATTCCATTCATTTTATGGTAAAGGCCGCATGCGTTACATAAATAATGACCGGTCCCATCCCTCCGCCATAATGGCGTGGAGATCGCTCCGCAGTTGACGCATTCTCGTCCCTCAAGATCGGCAAAGTACTCCTGGCCGTCTAAATAATAATAATAATAATAATAATAATAATAATAATAATAATAATAATAATATTGATGACGAGGAGTTGGAAGAGTTGGAGGAGAAAGGAGATATAACAAAAATAAATGTAGAGAGTTGCTTAGATAGTAAATTACTATGATGATCAGAGCAATCAACGAAATGCAGAACGGACGGTATCTCCATCAAGCTGGTCCTTCAACAAAACCCCATAGTGGCTAAGAAAGATAATTTGCACAGTTATTCTCATTATGCAAACATATTCATCAAATTACACAGTAGTTTGTCAAAAAATATGGCAAGTAAAAATGAATGAAGATGAAAGGCACAATTGGACACGCATCTACCTCTGTTGCCTTTATTTTAAGGAAAATGCATATAAACTTTTAACGACATTTTAAAAATCCATCTAAAAATTGAATGATATTTTAAGTCCCCTATAGATAGATAAATATGTGTAGAGGCAAGTATATACGTAAGTTGTCAATTATTACCACCTAAAAATCAAGATCTCATGAATATTTATTATTCATAGCAATGCCTGCGGAAATGGAAATATAGTTTGTGTAACGTAAATAAGGCCAGGAAAACCTACATATTTTGTATTGGAATAAAAAAAAAAGAATCAGATAGGAGTAACTACACTTAATACCACTTACATGCATGTAAATGTCATTTTACCATTTCGGTTCACCCGTTTTACACCTCATTGTTTTCATCGAGGTTCACTCATTTTGAACTCGAGTTTTGAACCGAAGTTCACACATTTTACAGATGAATTTTCCATTGAGGTTTGCCCGTTTATAACCTCACGTTTCGTCAAGGTTCACCCATTTTGCATTATGTTTGAAGTGAAGTTCACATATTTTACACAGATAACAAAAAAGCCCCTGTACAGTGTCTTCGTATTGCTGGGTGCAAACAAATGTGGTGATCCTATTTTGAGACCGGATATAGAATCCAAAGCATTCACCTCAGATTTGAAGGGAAATAACAAACTTGTTAAAAACTAATATTCCACGCTTCGGATTTTGGAATAATATACTATAATTATCACGGTATATGTCTTAAAACTTTATTTTCAAATTAAAATAGCTAAACCATAGCAGATGTCGATACCTAGAGCACAATGACTATTATCAGAAAATCATCGATGTAACAATTAAAGTTATCAAACGCATACAAAAGGCATGGAAAAAATGACAGATTTTGATGCAATATATATATATATATATATATATATATATATATATATATATATATATATATATATATATATATATATATGTTATATATTGTTAGAGCATATATATCCCAAAGCACGAACCATGTCGCACATCAATTCGCACATAAATTCAAAATGCCAAGGGCGTCTGTAATTATACAACTGTAAGCATAATAAATGACTTGTAGGGTGAAATGCAAACTAGATGAACTACTGTTATAGACAGTTTTTGTGCTATGTGCCTAAATCTATGGGAAGAACGTGCTTTAGGACCGGCTGGAAAATAGAAATTGCTAATTTACACCCTCTGTTGAGGTCACGTGTATATCTTTGTATAAAGCTACAATCATAAATTGGCTGTTTTCTTAATGTTGTAGATTCACGAGAGACCACGAGAGAGATAAGGAAAAGATAAAGGGAAAATGGAAGGAGGGATAAAGGGTATATATATCCCAGACGATACAGATGTTCGTCGGCCCCGCGTGACACCATGGCAATAGGCAGTGTCGGTTTTCCTCATCTCACAACAAAATATTTGAACGAAATAAAAGTATTTAAACACGATAAAGCTTTCAGAAAACACTGAATGGGAGCGGTTGCTCTGCAGGACCTGTTATAAAACTCTCTACATAGGTCGCGGATATTTTGATAAAGCTCTTATCTGCCAGAATATATATCTCCGTATCTAAAAATATTAAATTATTTTTTGGAAAGGCTTAAGTATCTACGAGTGCATTTACAGCTTTTCAATAACCAGACACACGTTAGCTAATTATGATTACATGGTGGGGCGCTGGTTAAAAGATTTCAGTGATTTCGATGATCTTGTCTTTACAATCAAGTATGGATGATATCGCGCAAGACACTCATGTCCTATTACGCGAATTACGTGCGCGACGAGAGAGAGAGAGAGAGAGAGAGAGAGAGAGAGAGAGAGAGAGAGAGAGAGTTTATTTTTTACATTAATCCGATTTCTGTCGTTGATCTCTCATAGGAGAATTCTTCATCTTTTATTTCGAACATTGAATTACCATCGTTGAGTTAAATTATTCAATTTGTTTCCTATGTATGTAGGCCTAATAACAATTGTATTTTCTTCAGATTATGTCAGCAGTTGAAATAAGGCTTTATACAAAATTAGTTTTTGATACACAGAATTTTACATATAGACCATAAATAAATAAAGGCAACAGAATATTTGACTGGCACTCATACACAAATCCAAACAACGTTTAACCTAAATATTCCAATTATCTTCAACAAGAATATAAATTAGTTTTGTCAATTAAGTATAAGGCGATTACTGCGATCACTGCCATCTCACTTCTGCCCACGTGGGTTCAAGTCTTATGCTCGGCCAATGTGGGCACATGAGACAGCTTGCTTGTAGCTTACCTTGGGTCGGTGGTTCTTTCCGGGATTTTCCCGGGTTCTTCCTCCACCAATTTTACTGGCCGCCATGAATAGCCTATAATTTTATTAATTCGCGTGAAACCCTCAATAATAACAATAATATTAAATCCATCTTTCTTCGTTTCTAATATACTTATGATATTATCTTTTTATTCATGCTAAAGAGAATTACCATCCATACTGAATAAAGGTAAAGCCCACATTGTCCAGCTAAACATTAACAACAGCGTTTAATGTACAAGAACAATTTTGTTACCAAATACCTATCTTAAACTAAGATTTATTTCCAAATTCTAAATTAAATGTAAGGACGTAAACATCTTAATAGTCCATAGAACTTTATTACCTAATTTTAATATTTAATTGCTGCAGAAAATCTAATACAACAGTGTTAACTTGACAAATATCTGGGATGGTTCATTTTTAAGAGCAGTGCTCAATTTCACCAATACTTATCTTAAATTAAGCCTGTATTATACCATTTGATTGGTCAGTTTTAAGTCAGATTTAAATTTCATCCAACCAGATCACTGGATTCAAGATGTAAACTAAAGTCTACATGTAACGTTCTGTCGGTGTAATTCAGACTTGATCTAAATTTCACCTGGGCAAGTTAAGTCTAAATATAAATTTTATAATCCGCCGATTTGCTTTGCTGAAAATTTAGACTGACTTAAAGTAGGCAAATCGAATGCCTTAAGTGAATAATTATCTTAAGCTATACATTGTTGCAGCTGAGGCCAGGTGTGGATGTGAAGCAACAGAACTAAAATTTGGACTTTAACTTAAGTTCAGAATACAGTCCTCACCCTCCTTGACTTGTCTGCAGCATTTGACACAATAGACCATGATATATTACTTCACCGTCTCCAGCATGTATTTGGCATTCACGATACAGCCTTACTGTGGTTCAAGTCCTATTTGGTCAACAGGACACAAACTATGTCCGCAAATGGAAAACACTCCAGCCCAGTTGATCTAAGCTGTGGTGTTCGACAGGAGTCTGTTCTTGGACCTGTTCTCTTCATTATATACACTCAGCCACTCTCAAGTGTCATAGATCATCATCCAGTGTCTCACCAATTGTACGCTGATGACACCCAAGTATACAAATCTAGCCATCCAACAGAAGTTGCGCTACCGTCCAGGGTGTAGAGAGGTGCATTTCCGATGTGAAATCATGGACGACATGTTACAAGCTGCAGATGAATGATGATAAAACTGAAGCCATTCTGATTAAAACACAAAGACTTTCTCTTTCACATCCTTTACCTCAAACAATAAATATCAGCAACACCAACATCAAATTCACACAGTACGAAACCTAGGTGTTACTCTCGACAGTAGTCTCTCATTGCACCAACATGTCATGAACATATGCAAGGCTGCATATCTTGAGCTGAGATGCATCAGCTCCATTCGCAAGTATCTTTCAGTTGATGCCACTAAAACATTTGTGTGTTCCTTAGCACTTTCAAGACTGGACTATTGTAACTCAATTGTGTCTGGTTCGTCTCAATATCTACTACAGAAACTTCAAAAAGTTCAAAACACAGCTGCTCGGATCATCATTAGAGCACCACGATCAGAGCACGCCTCCCCCCTGCTCTGTGCCCTACACTGGCTATCCATTCGATCCAGAATTAAACACAAAATTTGTTCTTTGTGCTACGTTTCAATGACGGGCTCCAGTCCAACATACCTATCCGACATCACCCATGTGTACACACCAGCAAGATACTTACGCAACTCTTCTGACACTCGTATTCTCATTATTCCCACTATGAAAATGAAGTCATATGGACAATGTTCTTTTGCATACCAGGGCCCAGCAACGTGGAACGAATTGCCCACTGAACTTAGACACAAAGACACAGTGATCTCATTCAAGATCGCTCTTAAAACTCACCTATTTCAACTGCAAGGACAGACTTAAAGACCTAATAATGTTTTCTTACCTTAAATATTTGCAGCATGTTTTCTGTTTTCTAATTTCGTGGTGTTTGTTTTTATTTTTGTAATCATATCATTATATATGTTTTTTAAGTGTTGTCAAATGTTGTAAAGCGCTTAGAGCTTCTAAAGATTAGGCGCTATACAAAGTCCTCATTATTATTATTATTAATACAGGGATCTGATTGTATGAAGTTCAAACTTGACTTAAATTGAATAAGCCAACATCCTAAATCAAGAATAAATGTTAAGACCATTTATGTGGGATCTACTAGCATTAAGATCATCCTTGTATTGACACCATAATGCACAATGTTACAAAATCTTGTTATCATAATATAATGTCTAGATTGAATTTCCTGGGTATTTTTAACTTTTATATAACTCCAAACCCCATTTATTCAAGCGAACATTGTATACACTTAATAATGTGTCTAGTATACGAATACTGCCGTTGTAGCATTTGTCACCAGTTTGTTAGACGACAGAGGCGCAGTTTATGTCAGTACCTGGCAACCAAAATTTGAACAAATGTCATTTTCATTGGATTCCTCGTCAATTCAGAAATGAACACGTCTTTAGGAGCAAATTTATGCGGCACCGTAGACAAATATCGTCGATCAACGACAGGTATATTACAAAACTCCAAACATATAATTCAGCAACTTATCAAAGACATGAAATTAATCCTACGTCAACAAAAAAGGTCCTATTCAAGTTTATTTTCACCATCGTTCTCTGACTGTATAGGCCGGTTTGTAACTATGGTCAGGCATGGCCTGTTTGCTTACACATTGACGTACAAACATTCGGAGGTACTGCTAGAACGTTTGAAAACCTGAAGCGGGGGTCCAAACAGAAATAGATTTATTACCTTTAAACAAATATAAATATGGCCGCCCAGTGTTGGCTTGAGCCATCAAAGGTCGAGTTAAATTTCTCTTAAGTTAATAGCTGATAAAGAGCGTAGTTTGTTGACCTATAACCTTGATTTTCAAGATGGATGTACAGGACAAACGATATTTATTATTTCCCTTCTAAAAGTGCCGCACAGGTGACATATAGACCTCTTTATAGGCTTTTAACATTGTACATAATCGTATAACTTTAATGGTTGGGATTTACAATTCAACACGTGATCTCTACGGGTAGCTTATAAAAAATGTGTCGTATTCCTCCTTTCCAATGACATAAATGAACAAAAACAAAACGCAAGATGAAGTTAAACTTTAGATCCGTGCAACAGAAGATGCAAGAACACTGTCTTTTTGTTTTGCCCATCTATAGCTGCGACTTTTACCATGTATTTGAGATATCTGTGACGAAATATAATATTTTATGAGTCTCTGGTTCAACACTTTTTTAACGCTTGCAGTTTGGTGCAGATGGAGTCTAGTCCTGTGGTAGCCTTGGACTTGTTTTTCATTTCTCACTTACAAATTAGCCAGACCTTGTTGTTATCCAGAACCGGGCTCATTCCGGACATCTTGCGGATGTGGTCCAAAGTTAGACAAAGCCCTTAGGTCGGACAAAAGTGTCCTTCCGACAAAAGTAGGACAGGTCTGGACTAGTAAGGGGGGAGGGGGCATTAAATGAACTCTTGAACATACTCATGTTTATGAGTGCATTTATGATTTCCAGGTCAAATCCTGGGAATAAAAAACTGGATCTAATGTGATATAGTTCGCCGGCCACGAGACAGCCTAGAAATGGCATTACCATTGTGAAAGGAAACTGGACTAGGGCAGTCATTGAAACATCAAATACTAGCTACAACATCAAATACAACATTAAAGATTGGTCTGCCCTTGATTATATGCAACTGTGTGAAATGCGGAGAAGTCAACGGACTAATAAAACTTTATCCTGATATTTCAATAATTTTCTTCCACACTACTTCTAAAAATGCTCCGAATACATATTAATTTTTTCCATTCCTTAAGAACATAAGACCTACAATACACAGATATCGTACTATTTTTTCTCTTGTAAGTTTATCTGCTACTATAAATAATATTGTATATTATCTACGGAGTCATGCTGGCGACTCCGTACGTCGACTGAATGAGTATGACACGTTGGGTAAATGAAACAAGTGGAAAAACAAAGCAATACAGCGAGACGTGAATACTGTAGAGAGGCACACATGTCGAAAAGCGTGTGCTTCTAAAATAAGGGTGACAAAACAGGTCAGCTATGTGTGGGAATATTGGTCATGTGTTTATATTACAAACTTGCGCGATTGGGTTTAGTGCTTGACGGCACAGCAACACAAGTAGGCTATTTAGTGTCGAGGCAATTGGAGTAAAGTGTATTGCACAAGTACACAAAACTCAGCTGACCCAGGCTGGTCTCATGGTAGGATTCGAACCCGTATCCTATCGGTAGTAAGTCAAGCACGCTAACCACTGATCTCCGAGTGTACATACAATGTCCATATTTCACTGCACCTATGGGCAACTTGAATCTTATCTATATTATTCTGTCCTTGACCTCTTCACCCCTCTACAAGCTCGAGGATTTAGAGTAAGACGGATGTGCCGTCCCTTATGTTGTGCGAGGCTAACAATAGAAGCAGAAGCCGCGGTGACGTAAAGGTCAGTGTGCTGGACTCTCTATCAAAAGGGTGTGAGTTCAATCCTTTCATAGGATGAGTTTCTTATTATGGTGGCGCTCTACAGTTTCGTATTTTGCATAGGGTTAGAATTTTAAAGAAAAAGAATTTCCGCGAATTCCCTCATTGGTTATACTGGCTATTTAATAAAGACCTTATATATCTTAGGTATTGTTCAAAGAACCTTTAATTCCCTTTATTTTTGTGTATGATTGATGGGTGTAATATGGGTTATAGAGTACACAACTTGGCCTTACTCCAGATGTGCACCTTTCAAAAAGGTGCTAGCTCCACTTGGTCATTTTCACTTAACGAATTTCAGAAGTAAATTGTAGAAAAAAGAGCCGATAACTTTTTTCACATTTTATATATTTGGTAATTCATTCATTGCACTTTCAGAAGCTGGTATTGTCTAGTCTGGCAAAATTCATTTTCACTATTTTACTAGCTGCTAAGGATAGTGTACTTTAGACAAATTCAGGCTGATTTTTGGAGTACCAGGGAACAGTCATTTTAGTTAGCAGTGTGCTAAGATCATTTACAATTTCCAAAAGTACAATATCCAAAGAAATGTCAGCCACATTACATCAAAGTAGCATAGAGGTATGCCAACATTCTCTCCACAGTGCATGTTTTAAATGCAAACAACTTCACCTTACATACGTCACTCTCTCAAAAGTACATAATAACTGGTGAGCGCCCCCTATGTCACTTAGGCAAGGTAGATTAATCCATTTGCTCTTGGCACCGTACCGTATATGTGTTGTTGCGCCGAAAAACACCAAACCAATCCAAATGACTTTTTGACTTTTCCTTCTTTAGGGATCACATCTGATATCATATAGATGAATACATGTGAAGGATTCAGACGAGAAAAGGAAACACGAGAAAATTGACGGACATTTTAACCCTGTCATATTCTAGAGAACAGAAAATGATTGGCTAATGATTTAGACACATGAGAATATAAAACATTACAATGTAACCATGTACAGTATAGGTCAGGCAAT
This sequence comes from Megalonaias nervosa, assembly GCA_016617855.1. Lineage (NCBI taxonomy): Eukaryota > Metazoa > Mollusca > Bivalvia > Unionida > Unionidae > Megalonaias > Megalonaias nervosa. The sequence continues at coordinate 2 of JAECUM010047004.1, read as the reverse complement.
AA
>JAECUM010047003.1:0-26106 GCA_016617855.1 Megalonaias nervosa | reverse complement strand
ATATCGTTGATTTTTGTGTTAATGTCAGCAAGTTTAATATCTACAACCACTGGATTACCAAAAAATTCATATACAGATCTGTTTATGTTTCTACGAAACTTCAAGAATGTTTGTAAGTGATTACTATAATCAGTTTTGAATGCGGTCAGTTCATCGTTGATTGTTGTTAATGATGTCACCGTCGGAATCTTGCTATCGGCGACGTATTTTTTCGTTGCAGCGTCGAAATCTGATTCTGGTGTTCTGAGATTATTAATACCATTATTATTCATGTTGAGAAATGCACGCATTATACCACCGTTGACTAACACAAACTTAGATTCTAGATCATCGACGTATTTTTTTGTTGCTGCGTCTGATTCATTGGCTGGGTTTTAAAGGAATGTAATTTTATTTTGATTCATAATAATGTTACCGCTTAAAGTTCCACCAGATTTATCTAGTTTATTATTGTCGACTAATTTAAGTTGTGCATAACTAACAGCCTGTATATTAATGACATTTATTGGTGAATAATTTGTTTCTAAATCTAGTACTCGTTGATTTGACATAGACAGGTTTCCGGTCATTGTGTCGCCGGATTTTTTTAGGTAACCCGATAAATCAATATTACCGTTGCTGATTTTTTTTTTTTACCATCAGCTACTTCTTTTACTCTAGCTGTACTAATTTTAAGGTGCTCTGCAGCAGCTGTCATTGATTTAAATTTTATTTCTTCACAAGTTTCAAGATTTATTGAAATTATTTGTCTAGTTGGATTTTTAAAATTATTACCACCACCAATTCCTCTTCTAGTATTTTCTTTCGGCGTAACCAAATCTAAACTTTCCAAACGATTATCGGTTTTGATATCATTTTTATGATCAATAACTAGACCAACTGGAATAACATCATTAAAAGTTTCAAACACAAACCTGTGTGATTTATAATTAATAAAATCTGTTTTGATTCCTCTAGCTTTTATAAGTAAATATCCATCTCTATCCAAAATTTCAACAACTTTTTTTGTTTTTTTATGTCGAATAATTCCCTGATCATTTGTCTCATATAGATCAAACACTGAATGAAGCTGAAATTCATTTTGTAATGCTAAATTTTCAATATTATCATCAGCAACTGCGCCATTTACTCTGTATACCCGCTGTCCCTCTGGAATATCGTCGCAAAACAAAATATAAATAAAATCTTTTCTAAAAATTTTAATTCTTTCTGTATTATCGCCTATTACTGAATTAACATACCAGCTGGAGTTGGTGCGCCAACAGATAATTTAGATTTTATGTTAATAACAGAACCCAATGCATTTCCAGCGTACATATTATACTTCTGATACACATGATAAAATTCTTCCTCTTCTGCCGTCAATCTCAGATATCTCAAAATTTCTGTCATTATGCTATAAGGATTTCATATCTCTAATTAAAAAAATTTAATTAAATATAAAATATTACTATATACATAATGTTAAAATTGCGATATATTGCTAAAAAGAGCATTATCAAATCTGAAAAAAATTCCTACAGCATTTTCCGGTTACGATAATAGTTACAAACTTGATGATCAAAATATTTTAGCTAATTTTAACTCCACAAATTTATTCCGTCTTTTACAACCTGTTATATAAAAAGAACTTGAGGCTCATAAAAGTATCAAACTTATAGTCCAATATCATACGATTTTATCAAAGTTAAATGCAATTGAAGATGTACTTGATGTAATTTTTGAAAGAAAAAGTTTTGACAGCGAAATTTCGGAACCATATCTAAAGTAGTAGATGAGTATGATGATGCTGTCTCAAAACACCCACCCACCTCCCCAAGTTTGAATATATCATGATGCTGTCTCAAAACACCCACCCACCTCCCAAGTTATGGAAAGGTGGAAAGAGGTTCCCGGACCTCTAGATTTTTTTCATATTAAACAAAGCACATGTTAATGCAGGATATCATAACCTACAAAGCACATGTTAATCATAACCTACAAAGCACAATAAAATATTATATAAAATGTCCTTTTACAAAGAGCCAATTTGTAGCGTCGGATTTAATCTAACAAACAGATTTTTAAAAAGATTTAATTCAATCAAATCAGCCTCAAGATATACTGGGATGGTAACATTTTGTTAGAAATATGTTAGAAAAATATTTTCACTTACCTGTCCACGTGTAAATCCGCTTGCATAATGGCCACGAAGAAAATTCTGACTGTCTTTTATAACGTTATTCTGGAAAAATCCATTGGAAATTACTTATCTTTAACCTGATTCCAGAACATTCTGGAGTAGGCGTTATTTTGGGAAAGTCCATTGGAAATTACCTATTTTTAACCTGATTTCAGAACATTCTGGAGTAGGCGTTATTCTGAAAAATCCATTGGAAATTCTCTATCTTTTACCTTACAAAGTTTCAGAATGATCACATGATTTAGTTACTATGGAAATTTCGTTGGAAATTCCGTGTGGGCACTATGACGGCAGTCAGAACTTTCCTTCGTGATCATTTTGCAAGAGAATTTACAGTGTGAAAACATTTTTCTAACAAAATATATATTTTCAGAGAATGTGGAGTAGTATGTGAAAGGGGGTTGTGAGACCCTTCTATTTGTTTCCATAGATCAAACATTTCAAGTCTTCTAACGTTAAAAAAATATGGTGAACAGGTAAGTCAAAACATTGTTTGAGATTATTTTATTTTATACCCTACCATGACTATACTTTTTTGATAATCTTTTTCATGCCTGCTGACTCTCATTGGTAGGAAATCCGTTAACATACTGTCAATAATAAGAAACTCACGTATCACATCGTCCATATCATACTTTACACCTCGCAAATAAGATCGAATTTGATCAAGTAATTTTTGTAAGTTATACTTGCTGTTTTACAAGAATTTTTTTTTTTGTTTCAAGTTTAGGTTCAATTTTTTTTACAAGTGTTGAAAGAGAGACACGGACACCGGACATTATTAACAAAAACAAATCTAATAATGCTCCACTTGAGATTATACCAGAGCTGGTCGTTAACAATGGCAAATATAATATTACTCGAGGTATTCTACGGTAGTATTTATAACATTCTTTTACACAACAGAGGTTTTTGTGATAAAATTTATAATATTGTACAAATGCTTCAACATCTTGTTCTGGAATTTCTTCTGATATGTGACTGAAATCGATGATATGTTTTTTCATTATACAATTTTTTTACACAAAAACGAAAGTTCTGGCGCCAGCAACTGAATCAAGAAACTCACGAAATTTATTATTATTAGGATCAGCTATAAAAATTCTGTATTTGTCATAAACATCTCACGAAGTATCCTTACATCGTTCATCTGTTAGTACATATTGTTTCTTTAACCAAGCGTATGAACCAAAACTATTTCCTACTTCACTCTCGTACAAATCTGTTTTAATCACAAAATTACTGTAATCGATTTATGTTTCATCAATATACCCTAATACTAAGCTCAACTGATCTAACGTGAAATTTTTGAGAACAAGATGTTGCCTGATAATTGTATATGCGACTACGAAATTTGCTAGCATCAATTTCGTAAGCTTATCTAGTTCAATTGTGAGACGACAAACAGCAGAAGCTACTTTTAACATTAATTTTTCATAAGGTTTTGTGAGTATTGCTTTAATTTCATTGTAATAATTCCGTAATGACAATTGTCTAGAGTAATGGAATGATGGGAATGGAACATCATCTTCTTCACTTATATCATAATAAGAATCAGACTTTACTTCCAACTTTATTTGATTGACCTCTTCAAAAAACTTTTCTCGCTCATCATCACTAAAATTACTCATTTCATCGTCTAAAGTTTTGATTATCTTTAGAGATTTGTTAACAATACTCGGATCAAATTCTAGGTCTTTTTTACGTATCATTGGCAAAATTGCGTTTGCGTACACTTTAATAATTAAATCTGCGTCTGACGTCATAGTAACGATTTTAACCAAGGTTTCTTTGTCATGGTAGTACATACCGAGTTGTTTAAGAATATGTCGTTTTTCAAAACTATTGTATAACTCTTTGTTTCTTTTCATTCTTATTTTTTTTTAGTTTCCGCTATTTTGTCAAGACAAGTATGATTTTCGTTTATTGGTCATTCTTCCAGTGTTTTTCCACTATAAGCTCGTACTTTTAACAGGTCTACTCTAATTATTAAAGCTATGTTATACGAACTAAACTCCAGAATATTTTTTTTTAGCAGGGTTTCAACTTGTTTTTATTCTTCTAGACAACTATCAGGATGACAGTATCTGCTTATAATATCAAAGTTTTCTATTGCTTTTTTCAGTTGTGGTCCTCGCATATGAACAACGCGAATAAAATCAGCAAAATTTTCTGGCAATGATGGATTGTTTAATGATTCGATGCTAAGTTTTTTCAAACTTTGTAACACTTTTGCTGTTTCATTAACGGCTCCAACATCTTCATCAGGGTTTAAAATATTATCATAAAATTCTTTCGCAACGATTGTAATTGATGGTTCTGACATTATTTTATAGCATTAGATTAAATTTGATCATCGAGTGTGTATATTTGAAATGCTGTCAGTCCTGGAAATGGATGTTTAGCGGCAATAACATCAACTCGAAAATACAAGTACTTGTTAACAGTGTTTTCCGTCAGAATCGTAAAATATTGTGTTGTTGTAATATACGTGTCTGTTGTGCTGTACAATGTTGCACAATTAATATTATCATTTGATCCTTCCAATCGCCAATTATAAATTTGACCAACGCTAGGATTTAATCGACCTCGCAAATGAAATTGAAAAATAGCAACTGCAGTGGGACATTAAATTTTGATCCAAACATTTTCCACTTCTCCGTTGGTCGTCCACTCGTGTCTATCAGAGAAAGCGTAATAAGGATAAAACGATGATGCCCTTACCTCAAACCCAACTGCTGACTTAAAAAGTGTTGGAATATACCCAACATTGTTTTTAGTTCGTTTTGCACCACCAGATACACTGTCAACATACGCTTTATTTGTCAGATCATTAGGGCTAACAGGAACATATGTCGTAATTATCGTTTTGTCTCTCATGTTTCTATTCCCTGACATTGGTCCACCGGATTTTTTAAAGTATGGGGCAAGTTCTTCTTTTAACTGACCATAACTAATAGCATCAGTATCATTAGCTGGCGGTGAAGTTGTTGGTAATCCAGTTATTTTTGAGTTATTACTCATTATCAGGTTACCTCCCACTGTGTCACCGGCTTTGTTAAGTTTATTATCGTCAACAGATTTTAGTTGTGAATAACTTACCGCTTGTGTGTTATCAACATTTACTGGCGGATACATAGTTTCTAAATTTATTATTTTGTTACCTGACATGTTAATATTACCTGTAACCTTTCCACCGGTTTTATTAAATTTAATACTATCAACATATGACAACTGCATATGACTTACCGCTTGTGTTTGATTTAAGTTTGCTGGTGGATACCCGGTCTCTACATTTATAAATTTTTTTCCTGACATATCTAAGTTACCGCTTAAAGTTCCACCAGATTTATCTAGTTTATTATTGTCGACTAATTTAAGTTGTGCATAACTAACAGCTTGTGTATGAACGACATTTATTGGTGGATAATTTGTTTCTAAATCTAGTACTCGTTGATTTGACATGAACAAGTTTCCTGTCATTGAGTCGCCGGATTTTTTTAGGTAACCCGATAAATCAATATTGCCGTTCGTTATTGTTGTACTTACAGCTGATGAATCTCCTATTAATGTTCCAAATTTTGTATAATAGCTCATTATGTATTTATCGTCTGACAATTGTTTTATATAACATAAAATTGTATAACAATAATGGCAAAATCGTCGATATTAAACTTTGATACAGAGCGGTTGGTGAAACATAAACATGAAAACGAACTTCCAGATTGTCATTATCTTATTGTTGGTAGAACTGGATCTGGGAAAGCAAACTTGCTTATGAATTTACTTCTCGGGGATAATTTTAACTACGATCAGGTTTATATTTACACAATTAATCCACAACAGGATAAGTACGAGCTACTTAACAATTATAATGACAAACTTCGTGATGATCTTGAAGCTGGTGAAGATTTTTTATTATCAAACAACCAGAAGAACTTGTCCCAGTTAATCAACTTGATTCGTCCGAACACAACATAGTTGTTCTTGATGATATTCCGATACACAACGAGGAAATGAATAAAATAAGATCATATTTTTCACTATCCCGTAATAAGAAATGTAATTCTGTTTATCTCGCTCAGGGTTTTTATAATGTTGACAGATTTATTAGGCGAAATGCTGGTTGTTTTATATTATTTCCAGGACTTGACAATGTCGACGTTAGAAATATCGCGAACGAGCAATGTGGTGATGTAACAAGAGATAAATTTATTGAAATTATATCATCAACCGACGGCAAATAAATATGACTTTTTTTATTTGATAAATTAACAAATGATACTAGTAAAATGTTTCGATGCTGTATTGAAAAATATCTACAGTAATTTTTATAGAAAATAGTATATAATTAATGGAGAGACAAGCAATGTACAGAAAACATATAGAAAATCTAAAAAAAACTTGTGAAATCTAAAGCCGAACTTAGGCAGTTGATCCAACAAGCACGACGTGGTCAAGTGGTTGCAGCAGAAACAGCAGCAACAATTCTCAAACCAGTTACTGAGGCTTTACTTGGAAAACAACCTGAAACTGGCCCACTGTCAGAAGAAGAACTTAAAAAATTACAAGAAAAAGGTTTGCTAGGATTCATTAAAAAAGAACAAGAAGCGGCTGTTGGAAAAATTATTGAAGGATCTGAAGAAGAAAAAAGAAGATTAACCGAGGCACTTACAGCAAATATAGCTAATCCTGTTGCAAGACAAGCTGAAATAGATCGGCTGATAAATAATACACTGGAACTTCAACAAACATTGGCAGAAGCAGCAGTAGTTAGACCAATTGAAAGAATGTTAGAAGAAGAAGAACTTAGAAGAGAGGGAAACATTATAGAAGAAAGAAAAAGATTTGAATATGATTTAGAAAATATAAATAGCAAAATAAGAGATGACGAATATGAAGATTTTAATAAAATATATGACTTTAAGGATGTGGGAATAAACTGTGTTAACAAAGATGATTTTAAAGCAGACGAAGAAATTAATAAGTTAAGAAAAACAAAAGAAAAGAGTAAGGAGCATTACAACAATATAGTTTCAGAAAATAGAAATTACTATGATAGCATTAAATTATATCGACATGGAATTATCGCTGATCTTTATGTTGAAGTTATTAATAATATAAGAAATAACCAATACCGTAGTTTTCATAGTACAAGTTTAATCTGTAACTTTAATATAAGATGACAAAATATATTGTAAAAGAAATATATTTGACTGATGGTCAAGTTAAAAAATTAGCAGCTGCTGTTGCAAAGAAGAGGCAGGTTTCATTAAAGGTAGACCCTAACGCAGGTGTTTTGGGTACTTTAACAAAATTAATGTTAACCAAAAAACAAATAAATAGCAAAACCTTTTGTTTTAAATTTAAGTACTGCACAAATAACAACAATGTTAAAACAAGGTGGTTTCCTCGGTCCGGCACTATCTGTAATGGCCAGAACGTTAATACCAAAACTTTTGCCGGTGTTAGGTACTTTAGGATTAGCAACAGCGTCTGGAGCAGTATCTGGCGCAACGAAAAAGGCAGTTGAAGGTCATGGAATAAAGAAAGTTTTTATCTAAAGATAAATATAAAAATGCCAAAACGAAAAACAACAAAAAGAAAGACAACGATGAAAAAAAAAGACACGACCGAGGCGAAAAGGTGGATTTATTCCAATAGCTCCATTACTAGCAGGATTGGCGGGAAGTCTATTGCCAAATCTGTTAGGACGAGGACTAATATTACCAGGAACAAAGAGATGAAGTCGGCCGCGTTAAGTAATTTTGATATACTTGATAAACTAAAAAAAGTAAAACATTTTAGTGGAGTTTATTCTAAAGATGAACTTGTAACGTTAGAAACGCCAGGTTCGTGTGTTATAAATATACAAGATTTCGATGATGGATCTGGTATACATTGGGTAGCTGTTTGTGATAACAATTATTTTGACTCATTCGGAATTCCACCAAGTGATGCAATAAAAAAAAATATGACTTAAAAAAAAAATTCGTTTAATCAAATTCAACCAGTTGGAACTTCCGCCTGTGGATATTATTGCGTAATTTTTATTAAACAGATGACCGAAAATCCAGATTTTTTAAGTTTATTTCGCAATTTGATAAACAACCTTCTCACGCTAATGATGAGATTGCATTGAACTTTTGCAAAAGTTTAAATTTTATCTAAACTTAATGATATACAATGTCAACATATTGTCTTAAGTGTAAAACTAGAACAGAAAATATAGATGAAAAAACAGAAAAAACAAAAACTGATAGAATGATGTTAAAAAGTATTTGTGCAATCTGTGGAAAAAGAAAAAGTATGTTTTTAAAGAAATTATCAACACCGCTAACAAAGTTGTCCGGAGCAGGTTATCCAGAAGTTATTTTAATAGACGATTAATAAATAAATGACATGCGAGTGCGATTGTGATAGAGATTTGTGTCTTGAGCAAAATAAAATTGTTACATATTGTCAGAAATACAACAACAGAGAAATAATTGGTTTTGGTATAGATATACATAAATTAATTGGCAAATTGCCGAAACCAAAAGGCGGTTGGACATTGACAGGTCATAAATAAACTGGACGTTGTAATCTTTTTGATAAACAACTTGACGAAAACGATAATCCGCTGCCAGGACAAGAGCCTTACAATGAAGTTGATGCAATAGCAATGCGCCATGATATCTGCTACAGAGACATTGAACGTCCAGACAACGAACAAAATAAACACAGCTGCGATAAAGTAATGTTAGACGAACTTCGTGATATGAAACCTGTAAATATGAGAGAACGTGTTGACCGAAGACTGGTTCAGGGTTTTATTGGAACAAAATATAAATTAGGTCTCGGTAAAAGAATTATATGATGATCTTGCCTCTGAGCTACACAAACCTAAAAAAAACGTTTCCACGACGTAAAGTTGTCGCAAATGCCGTTGATGATATCTGGGGCATAGATTTAGTTGATGTCTCAAATCTTGCTCAGTTTACTAATAACAAGAGATGTATTTTTAATGTTGTAGATGTTCTAAGAAAATAAGCGTTTAGTATACCCGTTTCGGAAAAAAAGGGACATCGATGATTGATGCATTAAAACAAATTATTGTTGATACAGAAAGAAAACCAAATAGAATCTGGACTGATCATGGAGCGGAGTTTTTTAATAAAACATTTGAACAGTTTTTAGAGCAAAATAACATAAAAAAATGTCACAGGAAATGAGGGAAAATGCGTCATCGTTGAAAGATTTAATCGCACGCTCAACCAAAAAATCCATAAATATTTAACAGCTAAAAATACGAGTAAATATATTGACAATTTACAGAAAATTGTTGACGAGTATAATAACACGAAACACAGATCACTAAAAATGTCGCCAAACGACGCGATTGCAAATCCAATATTAGCAAACGAAAATATGTACCGCAGACATAAATTTAAAGTTGGTGATAAAGTTAGAATTTCTCTGACGAAAAAAACATTTGAAAAGGATATACTCATAACTGGAGCGAAGAAGTATTTGTTGTTGATAAAGTACTTTTAACAATACCAGTTACATACTCGTTGAAAGATTTATTAGGTGAACCTATAACTGGCAGTTTTTACGAGCAAGAACTTCAGAAAACAGAACAAGATATATTTGTTATTGAAAAAGTTATTAAAAAGCGCGGCAACAAAAGTTTAGTCAAATGGCGTGGGTATAGCGATAAATTTAATAGCCGCTTACCAACTAAATCTATAATGATCGAATAATGTTATTATAAATTTCTTCGTATTTTATTAGCACGGATTTACATTTTACAGGTTTGCATAAAGAAATTAAATGTAATTTTCTTGCATCATCAACTGGCATCAAATTAAATATTCTAACAAAAATAAAATCGTATTTTATATTTCTTTGTTGTCCAGTTATTTTTACGTTTATAAAAGGTTTTATAAGTTGCCAAAATATTTGATGCTCTGTGAAAGTAAAATTAAATTTTATTATTTTTTTAGCAATATGGTACTTAACATTATATCGCCCAGTTGTTGGTCTGCTTAAGTTTTTTTTTTTCTAACAACAACATCATCTTCATCTTAGTCGTCATAGTTATACAAAATATCATTTTCAGTATAACCAGCAAATCTATCATTAGAAATATTTTCTAATGTAAAATGTAAAACAAAATCTCCCGAATCTACTTCAGTTAGTCTCTCAGTTAAGTTCATTATTATAATATATCTTTTATCTAATTAATAAATAATAAGATGTTTGGAGAAATAAAATATCATAAAAGAGTTAATATACTAAATTACAGAGAATTAGCTGAGGCAATTCGAAATTGTTTGCTGGGACATAGTTTTTATTTTGTTGATGTTATTATAACATTAGGCGAATCTGACAGATTTTTATTAACAGTAGCAGAAAAAATAAAACTTGATACAAATAAAATGGTGACATTATGATTTAATCGAGATGATATTATGGAATTTAGTCATAATTGCCTTACTCGAAATGATCTAGAAAATATCATTAGTTATCGTATTTAAAATTAAATATATCAAATGTCAACATTGACGTTGCTGATTTTCTTTTACCATCAGCTACTTCTTTTATTCTAGCTGTATTAATTTTAAGGTGCTTTGCAGCAGCTGTCATTGATTTAAATTTTATTTCTTCACAAGTTTCAAGATTTATTGAAATTATTTGTCTAGTTGGATTTTTAAACTTATTACCACCACCAATTCCTCTTCTAATGTTTTCTTTTGGCGTAACCAAATCTAAATCTTCCAAGCGATTATCGGTTTTAATTTTGTTAATATGATCGATAACCAAATTATCTAAAATAGCGTCATCAAAAGTTTCAAACACAAAACGATGGGCTTTATAATGAACAAAATCAGTTTTGATTCCTCTAACTTTTATAAGTAAATATCAATCTCTATCCAAATTTCCAACAACTTTTTTTGTTTTTTTATGTCGAATAATTCCCTTATCATTTGTCTCATAAATCAAATACTGAATGAAGTTGAAATTCATTTTGTAATGATAAATTTTCAATATTATCAACATTAACTGCTCCATTTACTTGATAAACTCTCTGTCCCTCTGGAATATCGTCGAAAACAAAGTATAAATAAAATCGTTTCTAAACATTTTAATTCTTTCTGTATTATCGCCTATTACTGAAATTAACATACCAGCTGGAGTTGGTGTGCCAACAGATTTTTTAGATTTTATTTTAATAACAGAACCCAATGCATTTCCAGCGTACATATTATACTTCTGATACACATGATAAAATTCTTCCTCTTCTGCCGTCAATCTCAGATATCTCAAAATTTCTGTCATTATGCTATAAGGATTTCATATCTCTAATTAAAATAATTCAATTAAATATAAAATATTACTATTATATATAATGTTAAAATTGCGAGATATTGCTAAAAAGAGCATTATCAAATCTGAAAATATTGCTACAGCATTTTCTGGTTACGATAATAGTTACAAACGTTATGATCAAAATATTTTAGCAAATTTTAACTCCACAAATTTATTTCATCTTTTGCAACCTGTTATATCAAAAGAACTTGCCGCTCATAAAAGTATCAAACTTATAGTCCAATATCATACGATTTTATCAAAGTTACATGCAGTTGAGGATGTACTTGATGTAATTTTTGAAAGAAAAAGTTTTGACAGTGAAATTTCGGACCCATATCTAACAGCAAAATCAAGAAAAATATTAACTGGAACAAACATTGCCATAGTCGCCGATAAAATACATCAAGAAATAAAAAAAAAAAATTAGAAGAATTTACTGCATCAGGATCGGGTTGGAAATTTGAAATGATAAAAGAAGTTTTCTTTCGCACATCAAAATATAACGTACTTCGCGGTAGTTTGTACGTCGATCTCCCTCAAAAAAATTAAAAACAATAAATGCTGTATAAATGTCAGAAACAATGATAACAAATGTGTTCAATGGTCTATTCTTTCTGCGATGTTTCCAGAAGAAAAAAATGCTGATGGTGTTAACAAGTATTTTCCGTACAAAGACGAACTAAATTTTAATGGCATTGACTTTCCAGTAGAGGAAAATCATATACCAAAGTTTGAAAAACGAAACAGTATCTCAGTAAATCTTTTCGGACTAGATGAGAAAGAAAATGTTTACCCTAGATATATCTCAGAAATTGCTACACAAGATACAATAAATTTATTATTTTATCAGGGACATTATTGTTGGATAAAAAACTTTAACGGCCTAGTTGGCAGACAGTATAGTAAAAATAAAAATAAAAAATATTTCTGTTATAAATGTCTACAGGGTTTTTCTAGCGATGGAATATTACAAGATCATCTCAAATACTGTGTCAACGTTCAAAAAATAACTATGCCTAAAGAAAAAGAAACAATATTAAAATTTAAAACTTGTGACCATAAACTAAATATTCCTTTTGTTATTTACGCTGATTTCGATTGTATACTCGTTCCTGTGGTTGGAGCAGAAAATAATCCGAATAAATCAAGTACTAGAAAAATACAACAACATATTCCTTGCGGAGTAGCTTATAAAGCAGTTTGTTGCGCTAACGATAAATTTTCAACTCCGATAAAGTTATATAGAGGTGAAAATCCAGCTGTATGGTTGTTAAAAAACATTATAGACGAAGTTAATAAAATTTCTAACAGATTACTTAAAACAGCTCCGATGAAAATAACGTCTAAACAACAACTAGATTTCGACGAAGCAGTTGATTGTCATATTTGTGAAAAGTTGATGTAACAAGGTAATAAGGTGCGAGATCATTGTCATTTGACCGGCCAATATCGTGAAGCAGCTCATAACAGTTGTAATTTAAAATTTCATGCTTCAGATTTCATTCCCGTAGTTTTACATAACTTTCGTGGCTATGACAGTCATATCATTGTATAAGCATTTGGTGATAAAAATATTAAAGCTAAACTAAGATTAAATGATACAATAAAATGTATTCCAAATAATTTTGAAAAGTATATGTCAGTGACGCTCGGTAAATTAAGTTTCATTGACAGTATGCAATTTATGGCAGCATCGTCAGATGAGCTTGTAAAAGGTTGTAGCAATTTCGCTAACCTAACATTTGGTGAAAACTATATCGATCTAAGAAAAAAAGGTATATTTCCGTACGAGTATCTCGATGATTGGAGAAGATTTAATAAAACGTCTCTTCCGGATAAAGATAAATTTTACTTACAACTCAAAAATGAAAATATCACAGATGACGAGTACAAAAATGCACAAGATATTTGGAATAAATTTAGTTGTAAAACATTTGGTGATTATCACTATCTATATTTAGAAACAGATGTATTATTGCTAGCAGATGTTTTTGAACGTTTTCGTCAAGTTAGTCATAAAAATTATGGATTAGACCCCTGTTGGTATTATTCATCACCTGGATTGTCATGGGACGCTCTGTTAAAAACGAGTAAGATAGAATTAGATCTCTTAACTGATGTTAATATGTTTAACTATATTGAAAAAGGTATCAGAGGCGGAATGAGCGTTATAACAAAAGAATATGCAGCTGCTAATAACAAATATCTGAAAAATTATGATAAAAATCTCCCATCCAATTATATTATTTATCTTTACGCTCATAATTTGTATGGCTATGCGATGTCAGAGCCAATGCCGTATAGTGGATTTCATTGGATAACTCCAGATCAATTTCTTAAAGAAACTGAAAAAAAATCTTCCAGAAGATATTTCATATTTTGTTGAAGCTGATCTAGATTATCCTAGTTCGTTACATGATCTACATAACGATAATCCGTTTTGTGCAGAGTCAATGATGATTAATTATAGTTTATTATCGCCTGAACAACGAGCAACAACAACAGCAAAAAAATTCGATTGTTAATAACTTAGTTCCAAATTTGTTAAATAAAAGAAATTACGTTATACATTACAAAAATTTAAAACAAGCAGTAGATGCTGGACTAATTCTGAGAAAAGTCCATCGCGTGCTAAAGTTTAATCAGTCGAGGTGGATGGCAGATTATATTGACTTAAATACGAAACGTCGTGCTGTGGCTAAAACCGAATTTGAGAAAAACTTTTTCAAGTTAATGAATAACTCGGTGTTCGGTAAGACAATTTGAAAATATTCGAAAGCGAGTCAATATTGAAATTGTTAATGACATAAATCGCAGAAATAAATTAGTTAATGATGATGGTTTTGTTAATATAAAAATATTTAATGAAAATCTTGTTACAATACAACGACGAATGACAAATTTAAAGTTAAATAAACCGATTTATGTTGGTGCAGCTGTACTTGATATATCAAAGTGGCTGATGTACGATTTTCACTATAATTTTACCAAAACGCAGTAGCCAGATTCAGAGTTTCTATTTACTGATACAGACTCGCTAGTTTATAATATAAAATGTGAAGATGTCTATCAGGATATTTACAATAATAAAAATCTACTTGATTTATCAGATTATCCAGCATGTAGTGGATTTCAAGATAATTCGAATAAGAAAGTTATTGGAAAAATGAAAGATGAATTTATGTTTATGCCAGTTAGGGAATTTGTCGGACTAAAGAGTAAAATGTATGCTGTCATATGAGATGACAATAAACTTACAAAAAAAGAAAAAGGTATTCCTCAAGGATATGTGAAAAGATGATAAATTTTGACGACTTTTTTAAAGCAGCGCTAAATAATAATGTCAGTTTTATCAAAACAAATGTTATCAGAACAAATCGTCACAAGCTTGAAACGCATACGATCATAAAACGGGGACTAAGTAATGTTGATGATAAAAGGTATTGCAGGGACGGAACTAATACACTAGCACTTGGACATTATGCAAGTAATTTTGTCTCAACATCAGAAATGATGTTCGAAAATTTAACATTAGTCGATGGAGTTAATAGCAAAATCAAAAAAAAATAATGGTTAATAACCAGCAATTATCATTTGAATTTAACGATGAAATTTCAGGTATTTGTTTTAGTAAATTTGACAGAATCAACTCTCCCTTATCAGATCAGACGATAGCAAATATTTTAATTATCTCGAAAGTTTGCGAGACGAGCTTGCACTAAAATATGACAATTTTCATGATCCGATCAGCCAGCAACAGTATACAAAAATTAATATAGACTTAGACCGGTCGAAGGTTTTTGTAAAGGTAGTAAGTATCTTCTCAGTAAGATAGCAATGAAAGAACTATTTGAATGTCGTCGAAAAGTAACCGGTAGAATTAAATTTTATTTGTATTATTATGACAATAAATCATACTTAATAGCGAATGCTGAAACATTGTTCATTGGTCAAGAAATATAACTCTGTATGCCCTATCTGTTTTTAAAAGGGAGATAATACTGTTCCAGCTAAGTTTAAAATCTTTTGTAGTTATCGAACATAGCATATGTAACATTTGCTTTGTATTTTTTTTTTTTTTTTTTTTGGGCTAATAAATGTATACAGCTGTATCAACAAAAATCTGATAGTAATTTTAAGACCTAAATCCTGGTGGCAGTTCTGTATTTGCCGAAATGATAGCAATTCCTCTTGCATAAATGTTAGTAAATAGCCTTATATAAACCATTACGTAAAAACCCATTCATACAGAATATTGATTATTTCTCTGCAGAGTCTGTTCGTAATGGTATAGCGGCTGTGTATTCATTCAACCCACTCGTTGACATTATTGCTTAGTATCCTTGGCAACGGTTGATCTATATACAGCCTCTGTATTCAGCCAACATTAGGATTTCGTTTTTCTGTACAAACAGATTATGTAGAAAATATCTTTTAATCAAAAATCATGTATTTTCTCGATTTATTTATAATAACGCTTTCAGAATCAGAAAATGTAATGCAAAATTTCGTGTTTTCAAAATCAGAAAATGTAATGCTGTTTGGTAACTACATGATAATTTTTTTAACATGTACTTATAACTGAATTTCATAGCTCAGTGTTAGAATGTTGGATTCTCATACTGACGCCCTGAGTTCGGTTCCCGTCACGGACAAAATCGACGGGTAGGCTCTGGACTGCCATCGCCATTTTTAAAAAGATGGAGAGCTTCGCTCCAAGGATTTAATGACCTCTCATCACGTTCAACAACGTGGTGAGTGCGTTTTGCACTTACCCCGGGGTTTGATTTGGGGGGGGGTCATTAAATTCGCAATATGAAGCTCTCTAAAATAAACATTACCGTGTGTAAGCTCTCTACCTCATTTGAAGGGTTACCCAGACAGGAACATTCAGAAAGAATGTTTGCCAAAAAGAAAAGTCTAGTGGGGTGCCCCATAAACGTCATAAGAAAGACAATAATGTAAGGACCCCACCGAAAAAGGCAATGAAGGGGCCCCACTTACTATGGTAATGTTTATTTTTGTATTTTTGTTTGTATATATAAACTATATATATTATGCATAGTATATATTTTATTTTATTTTTTTTTATTTTATATTTTTATTTTATTTTATTTTTTTATTTTATTTTTATTTTTATATTTTTATATTTTTAGCTTCAGTTTTTTTCTCCCACAAAATTTAGGGGAGGGTTCTAGTCTAGAATCCTCTTTGGGTTTCAAAATTTCATCATTTTCTGAGATAAAAATTTGGAGGAGGGTGGTTTTTTGAGGGAGAGGGGGTCTCTGAGGTGATGAAAAAATGTCAGAATATATTTATTTTAGAGGGGGGTGAGGGTTTCTGACCTAAAACCCTCTTTGGTTTTAAAACCTCAACTATCTTTACTACTACAATACACTGTGTTATGTTGTTGTTGTTGTTGTGGGGCTTAACGCCATTTTTCAGCACACGATAGGCTATACATGGCGGCCAGTATTAATGGTGGAGGAAGAAACCAAGAAATCCACGGAAAGAACCACCGACCTACGAGAAGCTACTGGCAAGCTTTCTCACATATCCACATTCGCCGAATCTTAGACTCGAACCCACGCAGACAGAGGTGAGATGGCAGTGATCCGTAACGGAGAGCGCTTTAGACCACTCGGCCACTCGGGGCCCCCACTGTGTTATGTATATATTTGTGTAACAGATAGATGTTAATACGGAACTATTGTTATGATTCTAAGGTTTTAACTATGCAAAAAAAGAAAGCGAAACCAAAAAATTTATTAAAATTGAACTTGTCTGAAGTATAGTAATATACTGTGTAAGGCGTACAATTTTCAAAACAGTTTTATACTCTCAGTTTATTCTCTTGCAGCATATTTTAAATTTCATTTTTTCTTTGAAATCACTCCATGAAATAAAATCACACAACCAGTATCATAGCAACAAGCTCATACGTATGCGGCTATGATCTGGATAACTTCCTCACTGTGTATTTTCCAACCGTAAAACATATTCGTATACTTCTTGTTTTATTAAAATCATTTTCTGTGTGACAAGAAAGTCGGTACCATTGTATTTTGTTCTACATCATTGAGTGACACTCGTAAAAAACATTCAAGAGAGAAGAGATACAATGAGAAGCTTCCTGTATTATAGTCGATAACATCTTCGAATTTTTGTCTTCACTGAATATTCGCTCCACAGTGAAAACCGCTGTATGCGTCTATTTGGTCGTCGCACTATGGTTTAGTTTAGTCTGTCAGTCACTGTCTTCCTCTGTATTTCTGTTCCTCCTCTCCCCACTCTCGTAGAATTTGAATCGATATGTAAGTTTTATGAAGCATGGTCGGTTGGAAGACCTACATTGATCATAAGCATATAAAACCATGGTAGATTGATAATAATATTTATGTTTGAAATATACAAATCATAAGCACAAAAACATTGCCTTAACCGAAAATCAGATTTTATATTTTCAATCATACCTTATTTAAGTATTCTAGTCTCGATCACTATTTTCAAATAGATATGAAATGTTTTGTATTGCTTTAATTTTGCTTGAATAAAGATTTCTTTTTGTCAATATTTGCATTTAATTCTCCTGATAAATCTTGGCTTTCTAATTTAAACTATTTTGAGGTTAATTAAGATAAGATTATTTTAGATCGTATCCGTTTGTTCTTTAAACTATTTGGGTTTTTTTTATATTATTATCAAGAAATTCATTGCTGTCTTTGAAGGGTATTAGTTGATGCATGTATGATCAGTTTACTAACTTTACTAATACAGCCAATGTGGTCGAATATTTCATATTTCCATATTTAATAATATTCGTACTAGCTAAAGCAGAATCCTTTGAAAACGTTGTTTTCGAAAGGTAATTAAACCTGAGCATTTGAAAGCTTTAACAAATATGAAACTCAAGTCAGTATAACCGTACCTCGAGAAATGAATCATACGGTTACAACGATATCATTTCCGGATTAGAAACTTTGACTATTACTCAGTCTCCCTTCTGAAAGTTGGCGGTATCGCCAATGAAACTTCTACGGTCTGAAATATCTTTTTCGGATCCTGCATCTTGTTTTTCCAGCCTCGGCTAGTGTCCAGTCTTCCCGTAACGGATGTTCAAATGACCTTCGGACGATTGTGTGAAACTACGCAAAATGGTCATTCGCTAATGCTGTGTGTCTATCCCGAAAGGAAATGCAACCGTTGAACCAGTAAAATCTTGATACATTGATCTCAAAGCAGTCCATTGATGAACGTTATTCCTGGATTTTGATAAGAGCCTTCTTAAGTATTCAACCATCGAAGAATATGTCTCTCTTCATTATCGATACCTGCAGTAGCAAGACAAGAATAATGATAACAACACTGACGAGAAGACATGGGTCATATAAAATGTCTTCAACAGCAATTAGATAATCAATTATATATTATTTTGTATCTCATTTTGGTTATCTTTACTCGTAAGAAAGAAAGATATAAATTATATTACTTTGTAATTCAAGAGGTAAATATTTGCTAGAAATATAATAAATAAAAAATCTTTATCTGAGAAAGATATGAACTTGTATTTGTTGGTTTTATTTAATACACATAATTTAGTTATCCCCTGCATTCAAATCATAACATTGTAATATCAATCATTCCTTATTGTAATGTGAATTGCGAATCAACATTACTTCTATTCCATCCATACCTTACCCTTACTCGTTGCTACAGATAATATGTATTTAAGATCATTATGTGCATCTCATATTTTGTAAAAATGTAGATTTAGTATATCAATACAGCATCATTTTATAAAGTGTTACTAAAGTATAATTACACACGTAGTTTTGGGCTTTGATTTAAACATTGATCCAAATGAATACACACGAGTGTCATGAGAAAATATACAAAGTTGCACAATTCTTCCAAGAAATAACTTATTTTTTTAAGAGTATGGGCAAACATCAGCCGTAAAAGGGTATTTTGCTAACTTGTATGCTTCCAAAATGTAGTCTAACTCTCAAGTGAAAAGAAAATAAAATTTTAGACGCCGAAATATTTGAACATATTGTTATTTATACATATACACTTTGTAGAACATGGATCTCTTTCTTTTCTGTGTCTACAATGTCGTAGCAAATGGTATTTTTAAGTCGATAAAGAGCCGCATGGCTGATTGTTAGTTCGGACCGATATGTTATGCTCAGCATAGCAAGGTCTGATACTGTTTGAAGTAAGATAATGCACTCTTTATATCTCATGTGTTCTTTTTTATTTTCTTTTTCTTATATATATATATATATATATATATATATATATATATATATATATATATATATATATATATATATAGATACATACATACATACATACATACATACATACATACATGGTTAGTGAAACCAGACACCGTGAACATTTTGTATAATATGCATACTATATACAGTCCAGATATAGAAAGGAGGGGGAAGAGAAAGAAAAACCAAGGACAGCTATAGCAGTACAATGGATTTGGAAGCTGCATGCAAATCGATGTGTCAAAACTGGCGGATTTAAAAGGTGTGGTTTCCGAACTGTTTGTACCTCATTAAATCATATAATATAACAACAACTTCCATTGCGCTAACATAAATGATGGGCAAAGTGACAATTCAAAAATTACTTCTTAAAAGTATTGCACGGGTATTAGCAAGTATAATTATTGCTTTGGATGTTTTTGGTTTTCTTTTTTTTTTTTCTTGCTATTATTCTGTTGTTTTTGATTGAATATTGATTAGACTACTTTATTATCAAAAGCAAATTTACATGAAAGTATCTGTATTTTCTAAATCAAACATCTTTGTTTTCCCAGACACGTTTGAAACCCAAATTAAATTCACCACCGAAAGGCGTGAGGGTCGTGTCCTAATATCTGGTAAATCCGCATTGTCTACTGTCCAATGTTACCAGGCTAGTCATTTTACACTGTTTGCCTTGGCACTAAATACGCTGTATTTAAAAAAAAAAAAAAAAAATTAAAAGCTAAAACGAACATCATTGCTTATTATCATATACGTTAGTTTTCAAGACCAATTTATTGCTACTTTTATCAGAACTACTTCAGTTTATGCATGTAAGAAAACAATATACCTGTCTTGTTATGGTCTATGCCAACAACTCTACCGTCAGGTTTCTCTTCATTTGATTATCTAGACAATTGGTAATAGCGCTTCTCTCTGATAGGTAACGAAAGTAATCAGATACATTACCTTAAAACCACGAAAGAAGAAGAAGCAAAACAATAAGAAACGAAGAAAGTATGTTATAACTGCGACGATAATGATGTTAATAATGGTCAGGTTGGAGTACGGAAGAAGGAAAAAAAGTATGTGACATACAGTAGTAGAAGTTGTAATAATAATAATAATAATAATAAAAATAAAAATAAAAATAATAATAATAATAATAATAATAATAATAAGAAGAAGAAGAAGAAGAAGAAGAAGAAGAAGAAGAAGAAGAAGAAGAAGAAGAAGAAGAGGAGGAGGAGGAGGAGGAGAGGAGGAGGAGGAGGAGGAGAATTAGAAGAAGTAGAAGAAGAAGAAGAAGAGACAATCCTGCTTCTGATTCATTGCACAATAATTGAAAAGTCTGAGATTCAAGTCTCTTACTCGTATTAGTATTATGGATCTTACCTACAGCCATAGAAATCCTGTGTTTCCTTTCCAAAAACCATTTTGTCGTCTTTAAGGTCTGAGAGAGAGAGAGAGAGAGAGAGAGAGAGAGAGAGAGAGAGAGAGAGAGAGAGAGGGAGAGAGAGAATACATATGTAAACTACTTTGGGATGGATAAATGAAATAATTTTGAGGTAATTCCCAAAATGACCTATATTAATCGTGATATGAGAAATTGAAATATTAAATGCATACTTAAATAATAATATAATGAAAGTGATTTGGTCGTAGTAATTAATGCTAATATCAAAGCATTACATTAGATACGATTATCATGGTCTGTGTAAGTAATTAAAGTGTAAAGGGGAACTAAATCTTTCGGCCTTGGCTTTTTCCTAGTAAACAAATTTCAATCAAGTATAACATGACGAAAATGCAATATACTAATTCAGAGCTGTGAATATCTACTTCTTATTCTCTCCTTTATATCTTTTCCTTTCTGTCTTGTAGAAAATAATTACACCCTTTTTGTTGCTCATTTTATTTACTTCCAAGTGTTTTTTGGTCAATCAGTCATCATTTTTGCTATGTACTTTCCAGGGAATTTGAGCATCAGGATGTTTACCTCATTTTCTGTACAGACAATTGTCCTTCAGATGATGGAAATGATAAGACTGGATTTTATATTTCAGGCGGGTCTTATTGTAAAGGACTTAACTTTTGTAACTCGTACGCAAACCGTTGCATTCTTTATTGTCACTAGGACAGGTAGTTACGCACATTATTGCGTGATTGATATATTGCTTGGTACGATTAAAGGTTTAGCACACAGATCCGATAACAATTCGCTTTGAACCAGAAGCAGGCTAAAATTTACTAAACAAATATAAATTAATGTACATAATTTAGAATGTTTCGATATACATACATGGGTGTGGCAGATGGTAGCAAAGGTAATGTTAGTACATTAATCAATATCTCCAACTGTACATCTGTATGTATATATCTGTATTTTATATACGAGAGAGAGAGAGAGAGAGAGAGAGAGAGAGAGAGAGAGAGAGAGGATAAAAACACCAGATCTAATTAAAGTACTGACAATTTGTATTTATCTCACAAGGCAACATTTTGTAAAGTTTAATAGATTATTTTAACACGTAGACTATTATTGTATCAAGTGCTATCGGATGACTCATCTAAATGATAGATAAATCCTATATCAAATGCAAACATGTCTCGCGCTTGAGTACTAATTTGTGTTGTGTAACTGAATCTCACCAAAGGACGTGTTGGATAGCAAAATTAGATGTCTCGGCAGAAGCCAAATGTCCCGAAACTTTCATGAATGAAGCAATTACGTTTGTAAAGCTGAGGTCACAGACAACATACGTTGTTGAGGAGGTGTAGACTAATCAAGACGCAATGGCAAATCGTTTTATTACTTACAAAAATGCAAACGCGGTAAAGGCAACAGATAGTAACGTAAGTGTGAAAATAGGTCACACTGACCTACTTTTAGTGCAAGTTTAGTATACATACCAGGAGGTATTGCACATCTATATGCATTACACTGCGGCCAAACGTGAACTGAAAAGGCACCTAAACATAAACCTTAGTCCATGTGGGACAGGCGCTGGACATATATAAATAGTCTTGCTTCAAATCGCTAATAAATCACTCTCATTCATTAAAATGTACAAAGTCTCTGTCTAAATGACTGAATAGGTCATACGAATTCAACTGCTATATAATCATATCGGTTTTACTCACAGCGATTTCAGCTCTGTAACGTAACGTATAATGTTCGCTTAGAGATACTTTTAGATCACGGCATTCAAGTAATAAAAGATTTACTTGATTTTGTTTCGCTCCACACAAATGTATTATATACATTTTATATATGGATCTTGGCCTCCACTTTGCTTGGGCAAATACTATACTTTATAGCGCAGTGAAACAATGTATTTAATTCAACAATCCCATCATTGAATATTATTACACAATACCGGGAAGAAATTAAAATAATGTAGATAATATGGCAATTACATGAGTGAGACCTAAATAAGCATACGCAAAATTGATCAAGCATGTAGTCGTTTAAGTTTGTTTTACAATGTTGTGTTTACATCTACTATTTCACACGTACAGTCAAGCATGTGAATTCTCTATTTTGATAATTTACGAGTGGATTAATATCTATAATTAAAGGAGCAACACGTGGCAAAGCTGGTGGTGGATATACTAAAAAACAATATGATCTTATTGAAGCTGATGGTTACGATCGTGGTGCAAACAATGGTACTTGTGTCAATAGTTTGGATAATATCAGCGAAAGCATTTATAAATGACAAATGATCGTGTTGCCAAATACATTTTTACTTAACCAAACAGTGGCATATTGCTAAACTATCACTGTTTATAGCAACGAAAGGCATTATCCTTTCAAACACTCATTATACAAATAATGGTCATATCTCATTGACAACAGCAGGTCAATTCATTCTTTGCAATCAATGAATGTTCAATGACTGCATTGATTTCCAATTACCTTTTACTTCGAATAGTGTGGTTTATATGCCAAACTTAGTTTTATTTTAGCGCTTACGATGAAATGTGCACCTAAGGAAAAACCCTTTACATGTATATTTAAAAATATTTATTTTTCTAGTAAGAGGTAGATTTTTGGTAAAGCTTTTATCATTATACAATGTATTAGTCACATTCTTCCAAGAAAGATCTGGCGCCCCGAGTGGCCAAGTGATCTAAAGCGCTCACCGTTACGGATCACAGCCATCTCACCTCTGTCTGCGTGGGTTCGAGTCTCGGATTCGGCCAATGTGGGTATGTGAGAAAGCATGCCAGTAGCTGCTCGTGGGTCGGTGGTTCTTCCCGGCGTTTTCCCGGGTTCTTCATCCGCCATTTATAGTCTATCTTGTGCTGAAAATGGCGTTAAATCCTACAACAACAGCAACAACAACAACCAAGAAAGATCTGAACGCATAATGTCAAGAGTAAAACCATTAGGAGTTCCTGGAAAATAAATATGTTTATAGATTTTGTCAGTTCGTCATTTATTTCAGTAATCTGCTCTTATTTAATGACAATATGCTTGATTGCATGCTATAAAGCAGAAAGATATTAACAATTAATATATATACTATTAAATTAAATAAAATTGTTAACTAAATAAATTTTAGGGATTTCTGGAACTGGAAACTTTCAATCCCGATACCCAGTACCGTCTCTTTCCCACAAGATGTTAAATACTCTATATCAATTTGAGTCTAGATATTTCAGTTCGCTTGTTCAATGTATACAATATTGTTAAATGTAAGTTTCATGTTTTAAATTACACATGGTGTGTACTGAAACTTGGATAGATAAAGGTATGGGTTCAGAATAATCTGCTTCCTAATACACATTTGTAAATATTTACTTGAATTTGGGCAAATACCTTTATCTAACTGGGGCAGTAAACAAGAAGCCCTCGCTTATGTTTCGTTGGATTATTGTGTATGTGTGTTTTTGTTTTGTTACGACAACGAAACCATATTTGCGTGACACTTATAAGACAATCACATTCAACCTCTGTTTGTACTGTGTTTTATTAGCAGTAGTGGAACGTATTCATCAGAATTGCTCTGTTTGTTAAATACTTAACCATCCCATGATTCGTCATACGCGTTGTCATAGTTGACTTGCTTTATTGTATATGTATTGGGGAAAGTTTAAAAGTACACATTTAATGATTTATATATCTTCAGTCGAAGTTATGTTGAACAAACATAGCACAAGCAATGAAGACACATGCTACATACTTTTATAGCAGCAAAGTTCACACACACACACACACACACACACACGCACACACACACACACATATATATATATATATATATATATATATATATATATATATATATATATATATATATATATAGTAAGATCATAAGGTATATGATAGTATTTAAGGTGTTGTGTACTCATTACACATATTTTAAATATGCAGAAACGTAGAAACGTATCCTTTGAGTTTACAATAAACTAGATTTAACTGACGTCGGAATCAGAGGAAAGAAAATATTTTGATGCAAAGATATGAAAACGGAAAGAAACAAAACGCCGCTTTAAAGTGCCTAAACTTAGTTCATTATTGTGGTAGGGAATGGCCTGTCGTCTTACCTATCATAACCATAAATTCCATTTTAGTTTTGACAGCAGATGTGTCCGATCTATAGTACCAGGTATCTACTTCCTTAACAAGAATAATGGATGCTTTTGTACCGACGATACAAAAGGCTATTGCGGGGGAGGGGGTGGGGGCAGGCACTAGTTGTTCTAATGTGGTGCCAGAAAATGCTAATATTGTAATGAAGAGATTTGAAACTAACATTTGCTTCAATACATACATGTCAATCTAACCAGATAACATTCCCATGATTTCCTGAGAGTCAGGCAGATATACAAACAAACAAACCGACAGACAGACAAAATGTGAGACAGAAAGACAGACAAATAGACAATTTGACCTGCTCCTAATTCCGGAAGTGTTACGTATGGATGTATTGCTTTATGGTTCTATCGACTTAGATAATTAAACTTAGTCAAGTACGTAGATAAAGTGGCTCAGAAGGTGCAGTAATGGAGAGCTTGCGTTACACCTCTGCTGTCCGTGATTCGAATCCCGGTTCTGATATGTTAGAGGACAGGTACTAGTTTCATCTGGGTTCCCTGATGTCCTCGACAATGAAAGGCCACATAATGCCAACAGCTGAGACGTTGAAAGCGCGTTTAAGTTGGAATTCGTTAGGCAATCGTCGTAAATAAATCCAAATATTTGACAAAATAAACTTAGAAGGTGCAGTACAGAGCGTAAACTTTACATGAAGATATGGAATTGAGGTACACAAGAATGTACTAATGCGTTTG
>JAECUM010046999.1:0-13446 GCA_016617855.1 Megalonaias nervosa | reverse complement strand
GTGACACTCACAGCAATGGCTTGCAAATTTGTGTTTAAAGGGATAACGCTATGTGGGGCTCTATTGTTCACAGCAATAGAAACCCCTTCCGAGGCCCTGTCAACGTTCTGTAAGTAGGTGTTAAACAGGGAGTAGTTTTTAAGTGTGATGTTGTCCGTATCTTTTAAAAAGGTTTCCTGAAGGCATATTATTGCAGGATCATATTCGTTTAAAAGCAGAAGAATATCATTGTAATTGGTTCTAAGTCCTCGACAGTTCCATTGTATGATGGTATTCTTCATTATAAGATTAGAGTGGAGATTCTGGAGCTAGGTTAGACTTTTCGCGGAGACAGTCTGTATGATCATTTCTCTGGAGGAAGTACGGGGATGATTTTTTTGCTAGGTTTGGAGCTACTTTGAGGACACGGAGCAGTATCTTTTGCATCCATGCTCTCAATGTCCCCAAACCTGTTATAGAGTTTGATGGGGTCATCTGACCCCTTTTGCTGCCTATTTCCGTGAGATCTATTTTTATTCTTTGGTGACTTCGGTGGTGGGGTATTATTAAAAGTTGTTTGGGTAGATGCCGTGGTTTTTTGTGTTTGGTAATGGGGGGGTGTTGGAGCGAGGTGTCGACTCGGGTGGGTCTGTCTGTGTTTGAGTGTCCTTCGTTGCTTTGGGATTGTTTTTAACTACAGAGGAGAAGGATGGGCCAGTAGATGATGTTTTTGCCTGTACAAGCTTTCTGGCCTCTGGATAGGGAATGTTGGATGTGTATTTAACCCTCTGTATTTCCTTCTCCTGTTTCCAGGTATCTCAATCCTTGAAATTGGTGTGGTGCTCTTCTCCACAGCTGACACAATGCGGAGTTGCTCTACACTCAGCTTCCTGGTGAGAATGGTCTCCGCATCGGCCACATATCTGGCTTTTTGAGCAACGATCTTCGTGATGGCCATATTTCTGACATTTATAGCATCAAAGAGGGTTAGGTATGTAAATCTCAACCTTCACTTGCAAAAAGCCAACCTTGACCACTCTGGGTACTGCTGGTTTGTTGAAGGTGAGTACGAATGTGTTGGTGTCCTGCAGATTGTTATTACGTTTAATTCTTATTCTGCGAACTGCAGTGACACCTTCGTTTTTCATCCCTTCGATGATATCTTTGTTGCTTACTCCGGCCAAGTCCTGACATCGAATCACGCCTTTGGACGAGTTGAGTGTTGTGTGAGCGAATGAGGTCACCGGAATATCGAAAAATGTCTTCATTTTCCGGATATTCTCGGTCTGACCCCGTTGCTCACATTCAACAAGTAGGCAGCCCGATTTCAACTTCTTTACACTTTTTGGTGTACCAATTATACCCGTAATTGTTTTTTCAATAACAAACGGAGACAGTGAGGCTAGCGGTTTTGAGTCGTCTGTAGATTGTATAACCATGAAGCGTGGAAATGATTCCATACCACATGGTTCGTCATCCGAGTCAGATCCAGTTTTGGTACGCTTTAGTTGATTTTTTTTGGAAATATCCATGTTGGTGTATTTAATATTCAACACCCGTGCTCCCCGCCCACCAAGGAGCCCAACAAGGGGACACTTTTCAAGTGTCAGGGATACACAGATGTTATACTCAGTAGGTAAATTCACCTCCTGATTCATCCCGTAAGATATACTCAGTCAGTAAAAATACCTCCCGATTGACCTGTTGAGCCACCGCCTTCTAGGAAGTCTTCTAAGATGTGGGAAAGGGAATTTTAAAGGGATAGAATGTAGGGGCAACGGTGGTATCAAGAGAGATACAAGGAGAAAGATAAAGAAAGAGTGCGAGTAACTAGAGACCTCCTAGGGCTCGGCGTGATCAGCCGATTTGTTGAGACCGGGCCCATCTCGACCACCCGTCTAGAAGAAGTAGAGGCCAAAGTAGTGTATTGCATCGGAAAGCCTCTGCTCAACTACCAGGATCCTTTCCTCCCCTGACACGGGTCGCAACCCATGGCAAACAGTTTGCCTCTACTTAGTCGCCTCTTACGACACATAGTGAGACACGGCAGGCCAATTCTACAACCCCGGACCCGCAGGGGGAGGTGAGACATGAACACACAGGCTAAAGTGATGACTATGTAGTGGATGGATGGGTGGATGGATGAATGGATGGTGAGACATGAACACAGATGCCAAAGTGACAACTATGTTGTTGATGGATAAAAGGTGCAACATGAACACATGATGCCAAAGTAATGACTATGTGGTGAATGGATAGATAGATGGTGCGACATGAACACAGATGCCAGTGATGACTATGTTGTGAATGGATGGATGATAAGACTTGAACACATATGCCAAAGTGATGAATATGTAGTTGATGGACAAAAGGTGAGACATGAACATGGGATGCAAAAGTCATTTCTATGTTGAGCTTCCAAAAAGCTGGGCTCGACAAAAATGTGTCGCTTCATATGTATCTACAGATGTTACCATAGAAAGGAAGGTGTATAGGAATGGGTGGCATGAGACTTGTATCATGATGAAGGTACTCCATATACTCACTTATTAATTGAATCAAACTCCAAACAACAAAGATCCTGATCTGGTGAGACATAATGCACCTGTACAGTAGGGATTTTGTTGTTTATTCTACTGCTAGTCCTAACAAACTGCACAGACCCAGATCTGCCAGTGCATTAAACAGTCTGCATTTGGACTCATCTTATATGCAAGTATATATATATGGTAGTATTGTAATAGTGAGGCTTGTATCATGATAATATCACAGTGCTTAGACCATTTCAGATCAAGAAAATCTCACAATCAATGAAAGGCCAATGTTACAGCTTGCAGAAAAAATTCCATTATTTCCACTAACCACTTCTTATTTGCTTTTGCCATTTATATCTGACAAAAATTTATTAGCTGATATGTACCAAAGCAAAGGAACAGCTGATCTGGGGAAATGTATTAATTTATATTGCTAATGCTGAGGACACAGATGATTACAGTAAACATGTTACCCTATATTGTGAATTTATGTGTGCTGGGGGGTATCTCAGATCTATGCTACTGTTAATCTATATTTGATGCCAATATGGTCATTATGCCAAATCTGACAATGATACATCATAACAGCAATACATAACAACATCACTCATTTTAGGAATATTGTCATACTAAAAATCAACAAATGACGCAAAATATGCACTACACATTAACATTTAACACTCAACAATGACGGGCTTGATGCTATAAAACTTATTAATGGAGTTTTCATTCCATATATTTTGCCAAATATATAGAAAGTGATAACACACTATTATATTAAATATGAGATTTTATTGGAATAAAGGTGGCATCAATATTTATAAATGTAAACAAAAAATCTGACTGACCTCATGTCTGTAGATGCTTTCTGGAATGTTATAGATTCTCTCTTGCAGCTGTAACTCTGCCTCCTTAAGCCACCGTGTAATGACCTTGAGGTTGGTGTCAAAGTCATGGCGATCATCTCTCAGGTGGAGCAGTTCCTCCTCTTTGTCCTTCATCAATGTAGTCACACGACTCTCCAGTTCTGTTAATTGTGCTATCTGTTCACGTATTTCCTCAGGAACAGGCTTACCGAGGGTCTTATATTTGGTTTCCTGAAGCTGAGCCAGGTGCTGCATTTGTTCCATACGAATCACAATTTCTTGCTCTGCAAGCTGTTAAGGAACACACAGTTGTTCGTCAGTTTAATTCAGCATTTACAGTGGTTCCTCAGGATAAGACAACTCAGTACAACACTGTCCTTTTTTTAAGATGTTCATAATTCACAGATCTCATTACATTAAGAAACAGTAATACTATATAAATTTTATTCTGGCTACATGTGACCTCACCGGTACCATGGTACTCATTTATGGCTCCCATCAACCACAGTGTAGTGAGGGAGTACTGTATATTCCAAGAAACACAAATCTGAAGGTTACACCTATATTTCAATTAAAGTGAAATACATCAACACTCTCTCCTTCCAACCACACCAAAAATGAAAACAACAGCAACCACATTTTATAATTTCTGTTCAATTTGCAAATGAGCAAACTCACACACTAAAAATATCCACTCAGACTACACAGCCATCCTCATTTTAAAATTTGATTGTTTTTAATGTGCCAAGACAGATTTAATTTCCAGCAGAGAAAGAAGATGAAAAACCCACAGA
Organism: Megalonaias nervosa; assembly: GCA_016617855.1. NCBI lineage: Eukaryota > Metazoa > Mollusca > Bivalvia > Unionida > Unionidae > Megalonaias > Megalonaias nervosa. The sequence goes on along the minus strand of JAECUM010046999.1, from coordinate 9,273 downwards.
CACATACTTTTTTCCTACATATATGATCTTGTTGGTTTACACCAATATTTTTGAACAACAAAATGACCAAGAAATATTTTTGTTTTGAGTGGATGAAGAGATATGTGATTTCACTTTCCTTGTAAAAGAAAATTATAAGCAAACACCCAAAACAATCACATAAATATCAATGCTGACAATGGATAGATCTGAGACTTTGCATATCAAGAACAGAGCACTGGAATATATACTACTAATCTAGAAAAGCTCCTGGCTTGCTGGGAAGATGTCAGATGTGATAATAAGCACAAACTTTTGGTTATTATAAAAATTAAACTACAATGATTATTAATGTTATGGACTATGATAGTCAAGTATCACAGTACAAAAACTGTATTTTATTAATGGGCCAAACTAAAAGTAATTCCTATATGATAAGTCCATGCTTGATTAATGGGTTGAACTAACAGTATTTCCCCAAGATAAGTCCATGCTTTATTAATGGGTTGTACTAACAGGAATTTTCCAATGACAAGTTTGAGCTTCAATATTGACAGTAATTCCCCCATGAAAAGTCCATGCTTGATTAATTGGCAGAACAGTAATTCTCCAATGGTAAATCCATACTCAACTAATGGGTTGAACAGTAATTTTCTCATGAAAAGTTCATTCTTGATTAATCTATCAAACAGTAAGTTCTCCCATGACAAGTCCATGCTTCATTATTGGGTTCAATTGTAATTCTCCCATGATAAGTACATACTTGATTAATCTGCTCAACAGTGATTCTCCCATGAATAGTGCATACTTGATTCACGTGCTGAACATTAATCCATGATAAATCCATACTTCATTAATTAGATGAACCAACAGTAATTCTCCCATGATAAATCCATGCTTGATTAATGGGAAAAAAGTAATTCTTCCATGTTAAGTCCCTGTTTGATAAATTAACTGAAGAGTAATTCTGCCATGATAAATCAATACTTGATTAATGAGTGGCACCAACAGTAATTTTTTCATGACAAGTCTATACTTGATTAATGGGCTCAACAGTAATTCTCCTATAATAAGTACATGCTTGATTGCAAACCTGTTCCTATGATAAGTCCATACTTGATTACAAGCCCATTCCTATGATAAGTCCATGCTTGATAACAGGCCCATTCCTATGATAAGTCCATGCTTGATTACAAACCCATTCCTATGATAAGTCCATGCTTGAAAACAAGCCCATTCCTATAATATGTCCATGCGTGATTACAAGCCCATTACTATGATAAGTCCATGCTTGATTACAAACCCATTCCTATGATAAGTCCATGATTCATTACAAACCCATTCCTATGATAAGTCCATGCTTGATTACAAGCCCATTCTTATAATAAGTCCATGCTTGATTACAAACCCATTCCTATGATAAGTCCATGCTTGATTACAAGCTCATTCCCTTCTTGTACAATATTATAATAGCAGATTCCTTACTAAAAAATGCTTTTTGTCTACCTCCAGTTTACAAAAGTATTGAGATGGGACTATAGGCCTATAACTTGACAAATAATATATATGCATACTTACTCCACAAAATTTAAAGAGACTCAAATATTTAACTTGTGGTATTTTTTTAAACTTGACTTACCCGAGTTTATCAATTCTTTCCATAACATCAGAGACTTCCATAGCTCCATGGAGCTGCTGTAGCTCCACCTCAATGTCATGCAGCCATTTAAGTGTGTCGTCTGCTTCTGTATTGAATCCCTCACGATCCTCGATCTCCTCTTGTAAGATTTCCTGGTGCTCCTTCACCTTGTCTTGGATTCTGGAAATGTGGAAGAAAACAAAAGTTTTAAAAACCTAAAATTAAAGATTTACAAGGCAATGCAATTGAAAAACTTTGCAATATTATGTGAATAACTCTGCAATATTATGAGGATAACTTTGCAATAGTTATGAGGATAACTTTGCAATAATATCATGATAACTTTGCAATATTATGAGAATAACTCTGCAATATTCAAAGAAATAATGACAAACATGGACATATATGTACTTAATCAAGGTAATTAAAATATTTAGTGATCCATAGCTGTAAAAAATATGTAACCCATTCTGAAGTACAACTATTAGGAAGAAAACACAATGTATTGTTCATGATCCAAAACTAAATGTATGATAAAAGATATTTCTGCCTAAGAAATAACATAAAACTTTGCTTATATTCATTAAAATGTGTACCATGTGTAAAAATAAATGACATAAATACCATGTGTAAAAATAAATGACAATAAAGTAATTCTTGGAAGATGATCATAACAAAGCTGAAACTTTCATTTCAATGATTGACATAAATTTTTAAGAAAATAATAATAATAATAATAATAATAATAATAATAATAATAAGTCTTTAATTAATAAGGGTGACACAATTAGGTAAAACTTAGTCTCCCTTGAGGCGTTCTAAGAAACTAACAAAAGTGTATTTACAGACAGTTAGATTTGCATAACATTTAAACACAACCATAATGAAATAAATCAATACCATCATGAAATATCAAATCAACACCATCATGAAATAACAAATCAAAACTATCATGAAATACCAAATCAGCACCATGAGATACACCATCATGACTCACCAAATCATCATCATGAAATACCAAATCATTACCATGAAATACCAAAACATCATGAAATACCAAATCAACACCATCATGAATTACCAAATTGACACCAACATGAAATACCAAATCAAGACCATGAAATATCCATTCAACACTATCATGAAATACCAAATCAATGCCATCATGAAATACCATATCAAAACCATAAAATACCAAATCAATATCATCATGAAATACCATATCAGCACCATCATGAAATACCCAACCAACACCAACATGAAATACCAAATCAATACCACCATGAAATACCAGGACAACACCATCATGAAATATCAAACCAACACCATCATAAATACCAAATCAACACCATCATGATATACCAAATTATCACCATGAAATACCAAATCAACATCATCATGAAATACCAGCTAAAAACGATGAATGACCAAATCAACACCATCATGAGATACCAAATCAACACCATTATGAATACAAAATCAATGCCATCATGAAATACTAAACTGTATAAATGTACAAATCAAAGAACAAACAGAATGTCTGAAAAATTAGCAGAAGAAATAAATCTGGTTTTGGAATTACAATGTTATATTAAGCCACATACATGAGTAGTATTGTTTGTTTTTATACACTTTGAAAAGATTTGGGACATTACCAGACACTATTCCATGAATGCTATTGTAAACAAGAACTGCCCTTAAATAGTTTATTCTACAATCTTAAAGAAATATTTTTCTGACCTTTCAGAAAGTCTTCCCAGACTGATTTCCATATATTAAAACTCTTTCCTAATGCCTCCAAATACATAACATTTTACAGACTTATTACATGAAAAAAAGAAAGGCAAGTTCAAAACTTGAGTAAAATGAATTAATTATGTTGTTTCTGAGATACTTTTGCTCAATGTTACTATATATTTTCTGTATTTGAGTACAGGGGCTGTGGGAACATTTTTTGTATTTAAGTCCATTGGTTATGGGAACATTTTGTATTTAAGTGCAAGGGTTGTGGGAACATTTCACACATGGTGATTGATTCACGTAATGTAATACCAGGCCTAAGATCATAAATCTTTTCATTAGTTCTGGGGATTTAGTTGCCAATCCCCCCATCCTTTCCTGTTAAAATAGTATAGCTTTAATTAAAAACAGAGAAGATTAGCCAATTTAGCAAAAGAAATCACTTTGTACAATAAATACAGACCTGTCCCTAAACTTGCAGCTGTGGATAAGCCTAGCTCTACTGACATTTAAAACTGATTATAGCTGTAAAAATAATCTCTTTTTTTCTGGCACAATTCTAAAAACTGGTAAAACATATATGGTTACCCAAAAGAAATATTTTTTTCAAAGTACTAAATGTTCAAATTATACAAAGGTAATTACACAGACATTTATTTCAGCTTAATTGACAGTTACAGAACATAATAGAGATTTAATGTAATACAGTTGAAATGGAGTTTTAATGTAATACAGCTGAAATGGAGCTTTAATGTAATACAGATAAATTTGGGTTTTAAATATGTACCTCTCAAACTTCTCAAGTGTAGCCATGAGTACTTCCTGTACATGGACCTTAGCCTCTGCTGTGGACAAGCTTTTCTCCAGGATCTGACCACATTTCCTCATGGCCTTAATTTTTGGCTCAGCCACCTCCAGCAACTCATGTGTCGTCTGCTCCGAAAAATCATGAAAAATCTTTATGAATGAAGGGCAAACAGAAATAAATCATGACAATTCTGTAAGAATGAAGGGCAAACAGGAAATAAATCATGACAATTCTGTAAGAATGAAGGGCAAACAGGAAAAAATCATGACAATTCTTTAAGAATGAAGGGCAAACAGGAAAAAATCATGACAATTCTTTAAGAATGAAGGGCAAACAGGAAAAAATCATGACAATTCTTTAAGAATGAAGGGCAAACAGGAAAAAATCATGACAATTCTGTAAGAATGAAGGGCAAACAGGACAAAATCATGACAATTCTGTAAGAATGAAGGGCAAACAGGACAAAATCATGACAATTCTGTAAGAATGAAGGGCAAACAGGACAAAATCATGACAATTCTTTAAGAAAGAGGGATAAAGAGGGTCAAACTGGAATTTCTGACATATTAATGGAAAACAATAAAACAATATATTTGTACAGTGTTGATGTCTTGCAATACCATTATTATTGATACTGACTCAATCACTGTCTTTCTAAGGACTTTCTGACTTGGATATTTTCTTTAGTAAATGACTGAGGAATAACCTCTATTTCACATTTGCAGGCAAATTAATATAATGCAATATTAACTGAGAAAGGAAACAACACATAACCAATTTTCTTCTTCAAGCAATGTCAGAATATATAAAGGGAGACAAGTCTGTTATGTGTATAGTAGAGGACCAATATTTATTATATGAAAGAAAAATAAAACTCTACAAAGATATTTTCAACAGTATGAGGTTAAATATTTAAATCAAACACTTATTTTGTTAAAAACTATAATACCTAGTTGTATTCTTTCCTATCATCAGGGCTCTGCTTCATTTGTGACTGATATTGACAACAGACTGAATACTTAACTTGAATCACTCCCAAACTTGTCTAACTGTAAAATGTTCAAAACTACCCAATTTTTTTAATTATAAACTTCTCTTGCAGTCTTTCAGGCTTTACACTCAAAAGAAGGTTTGATTACTGTAACTAATAATTTGGAGTCCAAGACTAATTCTTATGCATTAGAGTGTTTGCCTGATCTATGTGAAATGGACATCTAACTGTGAACAGCACAGACATTGATCTGCTGTTAGATAATAGTACAAAGAATGCAATTCCAGGCCCCTCCATAAAACTTTAATCCACATCTTACTTCATAACATTCCAACCGATGTGCTGTTAGATAACAGTATGAAGAATGCAATTCCAGGCCCCTCCATAAAACTTTAATCCACATCTTACTTCATAACATTCCAACCGATGTGTTGTTAGATAACAGTATGAAGAATGCAATTCCAGGCCCCTCCATAAAACTTTAATCCACATCTTACTTCATAACATTCCAACCGATCAAAAGGCTACATTTATCAATTTTAAGTAACATTTCCAAGTATGCAGTAATACTTGTTAATTACAATTCCAAGAAAACATTTTTGATGGAAGGGCCTGATCTAGTGGTGTACAGACCATGATCTACTATTGCACACCCCCTGATCTACTGGTGCAGTATATGACAGCAGGTCATGGTCTATGTTGTTTGGTTGAAATTATATGGAGACATAACTGGTAGACCCTGACTGATTGGTGCATGGACCTTATCTACTGGTGCATAAATCCTGATCTACTGGTGTATATACCCTGATCTACTGGTGCAAAAACCCTTATCTTCTGGTGCATGGTCCTTATCTACTGCTGCAAATATGTGACATCAGATCTTTGTCTTTGCCATTTGCTTGAAATCATATGCTTACATAACTTGGTAGTCCTTGCTCTACTAGTACAATATGTGACAGCATATCTGGGTCTATGTAGTGTGTCTAAAGTGATATAGAGACATAACTGGGTAGACTCTGATCTACTAGTGCATAGGCCATGGTTTAATGGTGCACAATCCAACCCTGATCTACTACAGCAATCTGTAAAATCACACAGTTTGTAGAACAGTGCATATTATATACCAGCACACTGGCAAATGTGGTAGAGATATTTTAATTCCTGATCAGCTCAACAAAACATGCCGTTTACTTCTGTATCATACTATTACCTTTGTTTGGGAAAGGGATGCCATCAATTGAGGACTATATCCAGCCTTGGAAACATCAGCTAATTGTGGCAGCGACTGCTCTGCTTCACACAAAGCCAGCTCAGCTGACTGTAGAAGTGTGTGGAAATCTTCATACTGTATGTCTAGGTCCTGCAATCAAACAAATAACAACACATACACTGAGATATTTTTAGTTCACACATCTAGGTCCTGTAATCCAACAAATAACAACACATACATCAAGATATTTTTAGTATACACATCTAGGTCCAGTAATCCAACAAATAACAACATATTTTTCAGTGCACACATCATGGTCCCCTAATCCAACAAATAACAACACATGCATTGAGATATTTACACACATCTTGGCCCAGTAATCCAACAAGTAACAACACATACACTGAGATATTTTTTGTACACACATCAAGGTCCTGCAATAAAACAAACAACAACACATACATTGAGATATTTTTCAGTACATACATCATGGTCCTGCAATCAAACAAATAACAACACATACATTGAGATATTTTAAGTACACACATCTATGTCCTGTAATCCAACAAATAACAACACATACACTGAGATATTTTTAGTTCACACATCTAGGTCTTGTAATCCAACAAATAACAACACATACATTGAGATATTTTTCAGTGCACACATCTAGGTCCCCTAATCCAACAAATAACAACACATGCATTGAGATATTTATGCACATCTTGGTCCAGTAATCTAACAAGTAACAACACATACATTGAGATATTTTTCAGTACTCACATCATGGTCCTGCAATCAAACAAATAACACATACATTGAGATATTTTTCAATACACACATCTAGGTCCTGCAATCAAACAAATAACAACACATACATTAAGATATTTTTATTACAGCTTATCTGTAATGTGTATTGTTTCACAGCTTATCTGTAACAACAAAGTTTATTCTCTCATACAGCTTACCTGTAACATCATGAGATTATTCTCTGTTTGTGACACCAAAGTTTTGAACTGACTGTTGATACTTTCCAGCATTTGAGTTATCATGGCATGACTACTTGATGAAGCATCCTTATCCAGCTCTACCGCCTTCTCATTCAGTTCACTAATGACTGGACGTAAGTGTTGAACCTTCTCTATAAAGTCCTGAAATGAACATTGATCCATCTGCATTAGAAGGAAAATAGTTTTATTTCCAAATTTCTTCTAACTGAATTGAATTGGTAAATACAGTACTTCTTCAAATTCCTTCATTTTATGACACAATTCAATAATTATATATATGGCGATTACATGTTAACAATACTGTTATTTTTGCCAACAACAATCAACTATGTTTAGATAGTTTATATTTTTCCTGCCCTGTTAGTTTCATATTTTTGTCTCTTTTATTAATTCAGTTTTTCCACAAACTTAATTCATGAAAATTGAGAAGCATTTTATTCCCAAAAAGCCACAAAATTACAAAATCTTATTCTGAACAGCACTTACAAACATTTTTTATTTTGTACATGATATCTTTTTAAATTAAAGTACTTTCTGACTAATTCCTTTGTGTTTTGTTGATTCACAGAATGTTTTCCTTCCATGCATAATCTAACTCTTGATGGACCTTAAAAATCTCAACACAAAAATGTGTTAGCCTTTATTACCCACCTGGCCATGTGACTGTACCTACTTCCAAGATGTGTAACGTCAATGTCATTTATGATACATCAATGTGGAAAGTGTTACAGAAAAGGAGAAAAAATATAGTTCTGCAATGCTACTAAATAATTTAGAATTTCTACTTGCATTAAAAATACAATGGAAGAAACATCTGTTAGGCTGAAAATGACTGGTTTCAAAACTGGAGTTTGAGTCTGGATTTGATATTTTTTGGCCCTAAATCTACAAAGCAGACTGGTCAGAACTTCACACAGACATATGCACCTCTGCAAAAAAATAGGATCAGTTTTAGATTTGGAATTAAAAGGAGCCAGGACATGAAAATTGTGGGTCCAAAATGTAATAACGAGGTCCAATTTTCACCCTTTTGCACATGAACAAATAAATAGCCAGTCAAAAACATCTTTTATAAACTTAAACATCTGGCTAAATGAAAATCTGTTTGAAACAGATGTGTTCAGATGCATTCAGAAGTAACCCCAAAAATGCATTTCCTACCCCCATTTCAAGTGAAAATGGAAAGAATCTCCTGAAGACAATGCTTACTTTCGTATCTGCTAGTTGTGTCTTTATGTCTGCTGGACTGACTAAAGAAACTCCCTCCACTTTCCTCCAATCAGTTATAAGTGTCTGCAACTCATGGGATACATCATCAATCATCAGCTGTGAATATAAACATACAGTAAAACACATTGAATTATTATGTTATTTAACTTAAAATGTGACTTTACATTGGGCTTTGTATAATACAACATCACTGATTTGCCATTTAACAACCCCTTCTAAAACTGTAAACATAATAAAACATAATATCAAGTCACATGCAGTAAAGACTTGGTGTTCATTTCTATTCATAATGCAGGACTCTTCCCAGCACTTTCTTGAATTCTATTATCTTAATGCATGATGTAAACAATTTAATCTTACATGCATACTCATTTGAATATTATCTTATTGCATGATGTAAACAATCTAATCTTGCAAGTACACTCATTAGTTTAATTGGAGTATCTGTAGGTTAAGTCTTTTAGTTTAATTAATTTGTGTGAGACTGAAATAAAGTTGTGAGATAGGGTATCAGAAATTACAATTTACTTGTATGTCGTAAATAAACATCTCATTCACATTCTCTTGTTGTGTGTCTTCTCTAAATCCAACCCCACCTGGCTTTATCCTGTTACATAAATGCCATTTGAAACCTTAACTAGGTGGAATTACATGAATTAACAACAA
>JAECUM010046998.1:0-21909 GCA_016617855.1 Megalonaias nervosa | reverse complement strand
TATATATATATATATATATATATATATATATATATATATATATATATATTGTTATGTAATAAGGCTCGTAGAATGTAACAAAGAAAAGAATGAAGCCAACAAGCTTTGTATATTTAAACAGAATAATTTATTTCCCTAGAAAACACGGTAAAAATGTGAAAAAGGACTTAAAGTTTGTGAATATAATCCAAAAATTAATCCTGGAATTTAAAAATATAAGTCCTATCACTAAAAGGTTCTAACTGAATCCAAGTTAGAATCCCGATGTCGTTCCAAGATGACGATGACGTCAGATGAAATGGTTGTACAAAAAGTCAACAGTTCCTCGTTGAATCACGACTTATATAATGTTCCAATTCAGAAATCCAGAATCAATTTCCAATAAACGTCTTTGTCCAAGAATTTTGATGAAGAAGAGTATTTTCCAGGTTAATAAATTATTTTAAATAAAACACTCAACTTCAAACGGCAACAACATAAAATACCTTTCAGCCTCAAGGTATTATTCACAACTGACTAAATCCACTGGAAAATGTCTGTCTTAACCCAGGATTTTAGATCACATGATGGCTCACGTGACGGGCTACGTGATCAGTAAATTGAACAGAGCAGTAAAAGAATTAACAAATTGCACGTAGTCTAGAATAACCCTATCTAAAAGTCAGATTCTCACGCTGGAAATAAATAAAAAAGAAAAGGCTGCTTACAACATGGCTAACATGTGGGCCGAACATGACCTTGGTAATAGGCAATCGTTTTCATTCGATGTTTACAAACTTGTGAATTAAACATAATGATCACGTAACATTTTACGTTCTAGTTAGACTGAATTTCTTTTTCAAAAATATCAAATCCAGTGAAAATAATCATTACAATAAAATGTAATGAAACAAAAATAATAAAAAAAAAAAAAAAATGAATTTAAAACTAACACACAAGTAATTAAATTACATATTCGTAACAATATAAATATACATATATGTTAGTTTTTTCATCCAGGGTTAGTTCTTTATTGTTATCTTGGTTAAAACTATATTATTATTTATCACTGTAAATTGGTTACTTTTCTTGTCCCCAGAACGTAAATTGAATTATATTTTGATTGCACAACAGTCCTAGAAAATTCCTTAGGTAACCTCTAAAATTGCAATATTTGCATACGGTTGTCTTTGAGTTTCCCTAATAAATCTCAAAATTAATGTCAAGATTGAAGAAATTTTATTATTAGTTCTCCGGTTTGATGTAAATTTTATGCAACATAAATTCTGGAGTTTGGACTTAGGCTCTAGGCTCAATCTATAATTTATTTTCCATTGATGAAATCTACGTCAGAGAATCCATCGCAATCATTGACCTATGATAGTCAATGATTTACCCTGACGCATGTCAGCTCCAGTATTCGAACATGTGGTCCATGAGATGCAAGCCATCGAAGCTTCTATCTTGTTGTTGTCTATGTTTGATATTGTGGGCTTGACGTCATTTTCGGCACGTGGTAGGCTATGCATGGCGACTAATAAACATGATAGAGGAAGGACCCTGGCTTCAAGAATCAAGGCTTCTATCTTGTTGTATTTGCCTTTGCTGGTTAAACACAATTATCAGCACATTGTAGGCTATACATGGCGACCAGTAAACATGATGAACACTTCACAACCCTGGAAATAACCACCGACCCACGGAAAGTTGCTGGCTTGCTTTCTCACATGCGCAAGCTTGCCGAGCTGAGACTCGAACCCACGTGGACAAAGGTGAGATGTGTGTGTAATCTGTAAAGACAAGCTCCTTAGACCACTCGGTCACCTAGGGCGCAGTGTTATTTTTGTAGTAGACAGTGGTTGTGATGGAGGTTGTGTAGCCGTGGTTGGTGTCGAATTTCTAATTAAAATTACAACATCTCAGATGTCATAGAGTCTGATGTTAATGTCACAACTGAAGAAATAACATCTGTATGTGTGTGTATGTAACTGAGTGTGTGTGTGTGATAGTGTTTGTCATCGTAGAAAGAATATAAAAAAGATAAGAATGATATATTAGTTACGGAGATTCTATCAACCCATCCCATTTTAACCATGAGTCCTAATTGTTTATACAGCTTGCATGACTTACGTGATCCGACTGAAACAAACGCACCTGCTAGATACGGCAACAAAGTCATAGACAGGTAGAGCTTATACAGTAACGGTGAGGGGATTTTCGGTGGCCTTTGATTACGGACATGTTTGGTCATTGTATTCATAACATTTTATCCAAACTCTATTGTTTTTGAAAACGAGGTTACCGGTATTGTATTATCCCATCCACCCCCGTCCGCCTTTCTGTCGGTAACTGGCTCTCCTCCTAAATCGACGAGTGTAAATTCATTTAACTTGGTAGTTTTCTTCATCTTGTGGTTCAATAGAAGTCGATAGCTGGGGTTCACATGGTACATAAAAATGTACTTAAGTTTTAATTAATGTACAGTGGCTTTTTCCAATATTATCTGGCAAATAATCAGTTACATTGGAAAGACGCGTGTTATATGTAATTAATTACCTGCTGGGTTACTGTTTCAAGAATGTGTATTAATATTGGTTCTGTCGCCCAAAGTCCAACGTAGTTTTTAAAGTTCAACTATAAGAAACCACTTTCCTTATTAGCATTTCAGTAAGCAGCAGAGATGGTGAACAGACCAGATTTTCAGACCAAAAATAAAGCTTCCTACGACATGTGAAAAAATACAAGCGTCAATAACGCTAATGCATGAATGGTATACTGACCAAGTTTATTTGCGAAAATAAAGCTCCCTACGACGGGTGAAAAAATACGAGCGTCACCGAGACTTCTAATCGGGTTATTTTTTGTGCGTCAAATATACCTCCCCCCCACCACATGGGTGTAAAAAAAACCGTAACGGTCTCTCACCCAAAACTTTTATCGAGACCTACACGATATGGCGACCCAGGAAAAGAAAAGAAGTTTCTGAATTTAATCATACCCATGTCCCCTGAGCACCAAGTCTGATGAATGTTTCGCAGAGTATTTGTATCAATTCCATCAAACACAACTAAAAGATTGCAGTTATCTCTGATCACTTTAGGTATTTGTGTACATGCTGAGTAACAAAAACCACGTCTGTGTTTTTGTGCCTGCCTCGAGAAAATATCCGAGATTGATTTGATTGTTTGTCTAGCATCACATCATTGTATACTACAAGATTATTAATACATCCATCGAGATTATTCACAGATGGAGCATCATCAATATCTGTGATAAAGTCAATAATATCATTACCGTCCTTTTCCAACAATTTTGCATTTTCATTAAAATCTTTAAGCACGTTGTAGCATCACTAAATACATCTTGTCCCACTTAAGCAATCTCATTATCAGGTTAAGCAACAACTGCGTCTTACCAGACCCAGATGGACCTATGATAATTGCTCTGATAGAATCTGGTAGCGCTGGATGATGCTGGACTGGCTCTTGTTTTCGTGTCGCTGAAAAATCTATGATATCCATGTTGTACAAATATATTAAATAATATGAATTTATATTGTGTTTCAATAGAAATATATCTCTAATAAAACAGGTGGAGATGTCGCTGCTTCACTGGGAAAATTACCAGGAGTTCCATGGGCTAAGTATACTGGTGAAAAGCATCTTTCTGGATATAATTATTGTGGTCCTGGAACCCGACTTGATATCCGACTTGACGAACGAGATCAACCAAGACCTGGAGAGTATCCAATTAACGCGATTGATCAAGCATGCCACGTTCATGATGTTGCGTATAAAAATGAAGACTTACAACAACGACATATTGCGGACGTGAGTTGATTCACTCATTAAATTCCATAAAATATAAATCTCTCAGAGAAAAACTTGCTAGCTTTCTAATAAAATCTGCGATGAAAGCTAAACTACTGCTAGGGGCAGGTAATTAATCAGCCGAGTATTATTATAATAATGGAATCGATTTATTATAGCCCAAGAGGATATTGGAGGGGTAGAGCAGCAATTAGTAAACTTGCTGATGCGGCAGGTGTCGCACTTTCTGTTGCTGGAGATTGGTTAGCACGACAGGCAATATGGCAAATTTATCTACCACAACCTAAAAAAATTCAGTATGCACATTTTGATGTCAGCATTCCCAATGATGTTCGTCAGGCAGACATTTTGTTTTTACCACATGATACTATTAAAACTGGTAGACGTCAATCACGCACATACAAATGCGAGTTGACTGTCGTTGACGTTGCAAGTAGATATAAGGAAGCAGAGCGACTGAAACAGCAGCTGAAGTTGCATCTGCGTTCGAACGAATTTATCAGCGAGGATCCGGACCACAAGGTGGTCTACGATGCCTCAGTTGCTACAGGTTGATCCTGGCAAAGAATTTCTTGGTGAAGTAACGTCGATGATGAAACAACATAACGTCAAAATCAGACAAGGACACATAGCAATTCATCGCGATTAGGCAATCGTTGAACGATTTAATCGAACACTTGCTGAGCGATTGTTTCGATATGAATATGCGAAGGAAATATCTACTGACCTTAAGTCTGGGGATAAGAGATCTCGTGAGTGGGTTGCAAGACTACCAATTGTATAGCTACGTTAAATAATGAAATTACTCGTGGAATTGCTATGAAACCCATCAATGCGATCACAAAAAAATACCAATACAACGACATGACTCTTTCTCAAAACAACCAGTACTAGGTAATGTGACTGAGATATTTATAAGAACCTGGTGAACTTGAAGGGGGAAAAAAAAGAGCAAATGATCTTACTTGGAGTGTGACCACATATAAAATTTCCAGAGCGGTAAGATCCACAGGTAGACCTGCAATTTACAGACTAGATTCAACTGCTCCTCAACGTGGATTTATACGTGAACAATTACAAGTAATTTCTGAAGATACACAATTACCACCGCCTTCGCTTTTGTGAAAGCAGTGCACCAGCGCCCCGACGTCGATTACATTCAAGACAGGTCAGCATCACATTTTCGCGATTCTGACTAAGACACTATTAATTCTATCTAAGGTAAACTGTCTTGGATTATTATTCGAATACTGCCACAGCATTACTGTGTTACAGCTCGCAGAATGATTATTCTGTCGCTGTTTCAGTGTCATGATAAATTCAGCTTCGAAATCAAAGCCACGCTTATTTTGTTTGTCACATTGCTGATAACTAGCTAATTTGTTTCTTACTATATCATCACCATTGCTAGCAGTGGTTTCCTGACTCATTCCGCAGTCCATGTGAACCCTCCGCAGCTGAGACATTCTTCTGACTCGAGAAACCGCTAGATAAACTAAATTTGACCATTCAATACGATCATCGACAATCCAAATATTGGTATCGGAAATAGTTAATCCTTGTGACGAATGAATCGTCATAGCATATCTTAGCATCCATGGAGATTTATCCATCGTTAACGCGCTTTCAACAACATCAACATGAACTAAAATAATATAATTTAATACAAGATTCTGTTTGTCATTCATTCCAGGAATTTCAACATCAATATTCTGTCGTCGCGTATCTGCTAGGCGATAACACAATGGTACTGGTAGATCTGAAAATATTTCTTTCTGTAACAGAAATAATTGTTGTTTACGTGTATCACGAACTATCTTCCGACTTGCAACTATCAAATCAGCTGGGCTCTACATATTCCAAAAATCATTCATAGGAGTTTCTGGAATTACTTCACGCATTATTTCACACTGCATTTTATCTGGCTGCAGTCTGATTAATTATTTTAACTCCCTTAATTCTGGATCAAGCGCTCGGTAATCATTAGTTATTTCCTCATAATAATCTACAAACGTTTTTAACGCTGCATGTGGAGATGATCCAACAAAAGGTGGCGGTTGACCATGATCTCCACACATGATCACAGCGGTGTTTCGAGTCAATATCCAATCAAGAAACGTTTTTAATACATCTAAAGACGCTGTGCATATTTCATCCCAAATAATGATCTTGGGAATGTATATTTCGCCCATTCGTTCAGGAGTCCATTCATCTCCTTTTCATCTAAAAATATTATGATAAGTTTGAGATTTCATTCCACGTTCTCTCATTTCTCTGGCGAGTCGGTGAGTTGGAGTAAACACAATCATTTCTGAACAGATGTTCAGAAATAATTCAATCGCACGCGTTTTTTTTCCCGGAACGACCAAACCCGTTAAGAAATAATTTTTTATGTCTAGCTACGGGATCATATACCGATGGTGCTGATGATAATAATGACATTTGATTATTCTTGTGGTATATATCCTTAGATTCAACGTCGGCTGATTCAGAATAACTAAGTTTATCTTTTGTCGCTTTATTTTCCATTCGCCCCATGATGCATCGGCACCAATCTTTAACAAATCCGCATATTTTTTTCACATAGAAGGAATCTGTGGCAACTCTAACCGCGCTATCAGGAAATCTGTTTATCATCGATAATAAATTTAAAGAAACATACACTAACATCGAAGATCTTAAGTGACTAAACTGTGGTGTGTCACCATCTATACAGCTCACAACTGTACCGAATTTAGTTCTGTCTGACATGTAATCATTATTCCAGCTTATAAATGTGCCTTTCTCTGTTGTATCAGTAATTATAAAATCAAGTTCGGCATCGTCGATGATTAGTCGACAACAATGTCGTTTGTGATTACATGAACTACCCTGAGTAAATTTCCCAATTATGTTTCTGCCGAGATCTTTTGCAAGTTTATTTTCGCATTCAATTCATCGGGATTACGCTCAAAGATTTCGCCGAGAACAGATCTTTCAGTGACAGGTAACCAGACTTGCTTCTGCGATGCGATATTATTGCTTCACTTACGGTTAACGACGCTAAAATTGCTGCATCAAGCATATATCATAATAGCACTTTTGGGCTCCAACAGTTTTCTAAAAAAGGAGGACCAAACCGAACATGAACAATCGGATGGAGATTTTGCGTGCACGAAAATGATTCAATACGTGCAAATCCAGTTATATCGAAATCTGGCAAATGTCCCTTTATCGCAACTCTAGTCCTTCCGTATGTTGGATGCCCAAATCTCTTAAAATACTCAGAACACTCTCCCATTCCAAGAAAAGTTCCAGGATAACATGCAGCCATATCAACTGAGATAACATCTCCACAATCGTATTTGGTATTCCACAATCCTCCATGTCCGTATTCGACGCAGCTTAGCTGCACATCAACAAGAAATTCCGATCTTGTCGGTTTCCATGAATTTTTCTCTTGAGCAGGTATATCACATAAACAACTGCCGTCACAGGATATGCTCGTGCATAATATTGTTTGTCAATACCAGTTAACGCTCCTGGTTTGGAATTTTTACTCACCTTTACAAATATTTCCAGTACGATGTAATCGAACAGGGTCACGTTTGTCATGGAAAATCCATGTGTCGTCCAGCTCCACAAGAACTTTTATTCTAAAAAAAGTATCTTTGTTTGTTGAGATAATTAATATTTTTTGCTCGTTGGTCATTCATTGTAGCATCGACGTCGCGCATGATTCTGAATGTTGACCACACATAAACCGCGCCATCGTCACGAAACTCCCTCTTGGCTTTACGGATACGATTGATTAGGGTGTTATTCGCCGAATCAATCAGAACTCGCATCAAAAAGCTGAACGGCTTAGGCTTAGTTAGGACATTGATATCCTCCGGCAAGTCAGGGGATATTCTGTCAAGATCCAATCTAGCTTGAGAAGGCTTGATCGCAGATTTTGTAAATTCTTCCATGCTATAATTAAGGCAAATATATATTTAAATTAAACTTCCGTATATAATATATAATCATTCAAGTAAAGAATAAACTAAGTGGTTGATGATCGGCTCTACAACTATATGTAGTAAGTCCTGTGTAAATTAATTCTGTGGATATCATCTATAACGCGTTCGACGAGCGAGTCAAGGAACGAAAGCATGTTTAAAATGTAACAAAGGAGTCCGGAGAAAATCGCAGTTGTGTATTGACTGTGGAGGTAGAAAATACAGAGCTTTGAAACTGTAATATGATTAAAAGAAATAACGCCGGCAACATCGTTGCTGCTATACAAACACTGAGGATTATCTCGCTAGATTTTCTCGCTAGCATCTCATTTTTTCTAGTAATAAACTAATAATTTAGACAAGAAATATTTACTATATAAATGGAGCAAGGAGAATTTGTAACACATCCCATCATTAAAAAATATGAGGCATATCGTGATGGTGTGATTAGGAACTGAACAATAAAAGAAAACCAGTCGGTCCAGTTGGTTATCTTAGATTTACTGTTGGGAAACATATCTCTATCATAACTTTATCTATGAATGTTTTCACGGACTGACTAATTTTCAGGCGATTACACAAAGTCAGAATTGCAAAAACTCGAAAACATGATAATCGCGTAAGAGCGGTTATATCTATGAATGTAGAAACACGGGAAGTTAAAGAATTTCCATCGACATATGCAGCTGGTAAATATTTTGATATTTACGCGTATTCAATACATCATGTCGCAAATAAAATAACCAGATCGGTACTTTCAAAGAAATATAAACAGCAAATATTTAGGTATCTCACGTCTGAATTTTACGATAAAAGTACTTCTGAATTTCACGATAAAAATAATTCTGAATTTCACGATAATAAAGCTTTTGAACTTCATAATAAAAATACTAAAGTAGAACAAGTGAGTATTGTTATTTATTGTGTTTTCAGTCTTGAGCCCAGAGTTTTTTGAAGACTTGAATTTTATTGTCCAATGACGAAGTCATTGGCAAAGTCAAGGGAGATAACTGTCAAAGATACGTAGAAAGATTAAAGAGCAACGTCGTTTGTATTTTACAACAGCATTCGTTTATAAATGAATTATTTTGTTCTGGTTGTTTTTTCCATTATGTCGCAAATAAAATAACAGGATCAGTATTTTCAAAGAAATGCAAACAACGAATAATATTTCATCTCCTGAACTAAGACATGAAACACTCCTATCGTAAGACAGAGTATAATTCAACGTCCAATGACGAAGTCATTGACAATGTCAAGGGATATAACTCTGTCATCGAAAGTAGAGCGATTAAAAATATTATGTTTTACAATGATATATTTTTTAAAAATTTTTTTTCTAAAAAAACATTTTTATTTTTCTGACTTTTGTCAGGTTTCTTGCTTCCTACAGATTTTGTTACGGATAATAATTAAGAAAGAAAAGAAAAACAGACAAGTGAGCTACTTCTGGATTTACTAGTTTCGAACACCTTATCTAGTTTTCGACCCACATTACCATTGGGGGTCCACCCTAAATTTGCTCTATATTCAACAGATGAATGTACCCCCTCCCACCGCTTTTTGGGTGCTATCTTGCACTCCCCGGGCTGATCGTGGGAGGTTGTGCAGAAATCTGTTGAACGCAGAGAAGGCTCTCGTTTGTGTGTGTGTGTGTGTGTGTGTGTCTGTGTACATGCAAATGTATATACGTAAATAGATGTAAATATAGAGAAAACTTCACCACTGTAAGTAAAAATCTCTGAGGATGAAATCATAAACAGGATCACTGTTCTGACAAAGACTGGTCAATGAGAACTTCAGTACTGTAAGTGAGTCAAGGTGGAGGTGTATTGCATTCCCGCAATTATGCTAAAATTATGTGTATGTGCCGTTCTTAGAGTTAAGATTGTATATACTGTATATAGTAGTTAAGATTGTGTATACTGTACATAGTTAATATTGTATATATACTGTAAATATGTGTTGTGCCGTCCTTATATACTGTAAATACATTCCTGGTTGAGGAATACTAATATTTGTTTTTATTTAAATATATATTTATTATATAATGAATTACGAAAATATTAAAGCGATTATTTTTGAGATTGAAAAATTACGTGATGATGGTATCCAAATTTCTGATCAACTTGATACTGAAAAACTCATTTGTGATTTTGAATCACTACCAGAACGAAGATTGGAAGGTAGATATACATTACCAGCTGAATACAGATTTATAAAATTACTTCAGCAGTCATTGAAGACAGAATTATTGTTGACTGTCGATGAAACACAAAATGAACAATTCGTTTCACTCGCACATGCGAGTAAGAAAATTAGATCACATATATCTCGCGAATTCTAAACAAAAAAAAAGAATGTGAAAGCGCGTGTAAGACATTCGAAAAAGATTATGTACAATTGTAAACCCCTTGATTATATCAGGGACGAAGTCAAGGACAAAGTCACCAGTGAAAGTGAAAGCTATTGTAACAGCTAAAAAAAAGAGAAAGTTGTAACGGATTGTGAAAGTGAAAGTGATTGTAACAAATAAACAAAGTGAAAGTGTGAAACAAGTGGAATAATTCATTTCTGACTAATTTTTAAAAAAATTGTTATGAATGGGAATTTGAGCTTTTTAAATTTAAGGCAAGAATGTGCATAATTCAGAAATTATTTCTATCCCATAAAATCGTAATAATATGTTCTCGCAGCAGCTCATTTAACTGAGCCTGTGTTAACAAATTTTTCATCGCCATATTCATCAATAAGTATATTTACACTAAATTTTTCTGTGTGGGGAAGTGTCAAGATTGTTCTGACGGCCTTTTCGAGTACCTCTTTGTTGTATATAAAAACTCACGTGTTGGTACATTACCACATAAATAATTGTGACATCGTAGATCTTCACACGCAGAAACATTATAAAGAAATTTGTTTTATTTTACAAAATCAGGATTTTGCTCTATGAGCATGAAGATCAACGATGACGTTCTACGAACTGACGAACGCACATACAAATTTATATTTAAAAATTCTCCTCTTAAATCAAGAAGGTATCCGCTGGTCAGTAAGTTTGAAATGTATCCGTGACAATAGTGGATTATGACATCGTAGACAAACTGGATTAACAGGTTCTAACACAATCAAAAATCCATGGGGTGCTTGAGGCGTAAATGTATGTAAAATGTATTCCTGCTGGGTCGGACTGGAATTTTCAAGGTCTACTTGATAGCTGCCACAGATAGCATCACATACAAGATTACCTGCGATCGATGATGTGATCACAACAACACCTGCTGAAATATGACGACCTCCAGCGTGTGGATCATTGTTGTGCTTGAGGATGTTTGCCGGTGGGACTATTTTTCTCCATGATTCTAATATCGCTGGAAAATATTCATCGATGATATCATTGACAGCTTTTGTCAACTCATCGTGGTTAAATCCGGGGAGTTTAAATGTTGGTAAATCTGCTTCTGTAATCGCGTAGTGTCCTAGAAACAATTGTTTCAATGTCGTTGTGTACGGAGGCATGAAAAACTCGACAAAATCACCACCGGTGTCTATCACTGTTTCGACGATAATTTTATTGATATACTCGAGGTCTGATGCAACCTGGTTTAGATGTTGTATCTTTCAATAATCTGTTGCTTAATATCGTTGTAGTATTGTGCGACACTGGAAAATAAATTTCGAAGTTTGCAGCTTACTTCTTCGTGTTCAGACTTGATGTCGTCGGAAAATGATTTGATAAGTTTCTCGTTGATGATCGGCTTTTTATCACCGTCAGGAGTATATATGGCTTTTGATAATCTAGGAAGCCTTGTACCATCAGACGCAGTAAAATAAAGTCTTATATCATTTATCCATGCAATTGTATTCGACCACGGTTCGTTTTTTGATACTCTGGAAGTTTCAAAAATATTGGTTTATCTGAAACAATTCACCGCGTTGAGGCTGCGACGGCGTCGATGACGCTGCAGATTGTACTTCTGGCTATCATAGCACAGTTCGAATCGACGTCTGATATATATATATATATATATATCTCGACGCTGTAATCAGGCGTTGATATTTCTATCGCGGCTGGTAATGTTGGCTCATAAACTGATTTTGGATTCTTTTCCTGTGATAGATTCTGCGCTGGAATTCATCGATGATCTGTTCGATTGGATAATTGCCTGTAGTCATACACACAACATTCCAGTCTGGTGTTCCATCGGGTTTATTTTTATACGAAAACACTAATGAATTATTTGCTCAAATATTTGGCCAGCTGTTATACACTCGTTATTGTGCTAGTGCTATTTCCTTCGCTGGAGTCGCAGTTGGAACGCTAACGTTGAACTCAGGATTGGCTGAGCTTGCTGATATCGTCGTGGTTTTTGACGAAGTCGTATTAGCGACGATTTGTTGTAGTAATTATGATGAGGACATTATTTAAATCATCGGAGGTCTAATATTGTTTCTCGTAGATTCTACCTTGTCTCCTGACACAGTCAGGGCTTCACGGTAAATCTTAATCATTGTAACAGAATTGAAACCGAGTGGGTTTCTTTTCTTGGATTAAATGAACAACACAAACACAATGTGATGGATGATGGAAATTTATAAAATGAATTACTAAATCTATATATGTATATAGTACAAATGCACTGAATCTCTCCCACTCCTATCATACGATTAATCCAATCACTCTACACACATTCACGAAATGAAAAGAAACAAAAATACAAAAATGTGATTCATATACCTCTAGCATGAAAAAGTGTTGTTCAAATAACCTTATCGACTGCATAAAAAATGTTTCCGCTAATATCACGCAATGTAAGCGAGATTCACATAATCTCACGTATGTAATACATTACGTTTCAAATAAACAATGAAAGCGAGATTCACATAATCTCATGTAATGTAACAATGAAAGCGAGATTCACATAATCTCATGTAATGCAAACAATATTGTACTCAATTGAAACCAAAATCAATTGAAACAAACATATCACTGTTAAAAACTTGAACAGTCATACGATTCACAAACTGTTACACCACACAGTTTCACTGGATCCTTGGATTGACCCACATTTATCGACCGCTCCCACCCTTCACGGATCCTTCACAAGTACAGACGGCACACAGCACCCTTGTATTGGTTACGTCTATATTCGTGGTTCCACCACATGTATAATCTTACGTATACATATACGTACGGACCGCACACTGCACTATGGACAGCTACTCTCAAACTTAAACAGACGGCACGCCATTCTGTGGACAGCTACGCCAACCCCTAAACAGCTACCGTCAGCCCTAAACAGCTACAATAAAACCAAACTGGTTATAATAATGGGTTCTGAATTAAATTGCTAGATACATACTCATAAATTGAACTGTAATAGCAAAGTTCGCAACGTAAAAGGCTTCATTACCCGATATGACATACAAACGAGAATAGGTTTCGTAAATCAAATAAAATATAAATTTAACACTTACCCCTATGGCCGGAGAACATAATGGAGAACGTTCACTACCTGACAAAATCCAAATGACCTGTGCCACAGTTTGAAATGAATCAACCTTAAATCCATAGGGGAGTGAATAATAGTCATGGTCAAATGCTCATGTATACCATGCCTTTCGTGAATCTCGTCGCATGTAGTTTCGGAATCGCTCACCTGGAGAAACAATGAATCACCCCAGGTAATGTTGTACGCCTGCACAACGAATAAAGGTGAAAAATAGATCTAAGGCAAAACCAAGTTATTTCTTGCCTTATTCTGTGACAATCATTTCTGTGAATTCCTCATCTGATATTATTCCATCGTTGAGACCTGATGATATCAATGAAGATAATTTGGAGTGTAACTTATCACCCGCGCACGTGGATATTTTTTGCGATGATATTAAGAATACCTTCAATTCCTGTTGCAACTGAAATACCAATTCCTATCACTGGTGCTATCACGCACGTGGCTGATAATGCGCCGATGACAGTTACTGTTCCAGCGAAGACCGCAGATGTAGATTATATAATTATATCAGTAACAACGACACGTCTGCGGTATTTTATTGTTTTACTGTATACTCGTCGATGATATCTTTTAGTTGGGTATGCCAAGAACACACTTGCTCGCATCTAAAACGTTGAACGTCGATTGTGGAGTTCATTATATAAATTACTAAATTTTAAGTAGTTGGTAGTTTGGCGACGAATTAAATGCACCAATAGTAAAACACACCGAGGTTTATTATTCGGGATCCACCACGAATATTTGCTCGTTGTTTTGCTCCAATATCACTAACATAGATCCAGAAGATCCAGTTAGTGGATAACACTGTGAAATTGTGGTGGATATTGTAAATGTTGCAGCGCCGATTACTGAGAACCTGAACATGCCAGTAACCTTAGAGGTCTGTTTGATGGATTTATTGAGTGGTGTCCATAATGCTGATCCAGACGCTACTGTATATACAACATCATCGGTAATCTTTTTTATGTCAGAGACTTTGATGTCGAAGACTGCTGGACTTCCAAAAAAGTCATAAATGGCTCTATTTGTGTTTCTACGAAACTTTACAAACGCGGCTACATGAGTAGCAAATTCAGATCTAAATGTGCTCATTCCATCATTGATTGTCATTAACGAGGTCATCATCGGGATGTTGCTATTATCGACGCATTTCTTCGTTGCGGCGTCATCGTTTGATTCTCTTTGTCCAAGACCAATACTTTTATTATTAGCCATATTGAGAGAACCAGTCATTGTATCACCAGCAGGATAGTAAACGATCATCTATCTCAGTTCTGATTGTGGCGTTGTTGCTGTCTACGTATCTTTTTGGTGCCACATCATCATCTGATTTTGGTTCTCTCACATTGATAATTGTATTTTTGCTCATGTTGAGATACGTATCAGATTCTTCTGATACGTCCAGTAATCTTTCCCATGAGTGTTAAGATTGATTCCTCTGAAATTTTAATTTTGCCGTTTGGAGCAAATACCGCCAAGTTATCTTCGGTCGCATCTGAAACTCGCAGAATAAAATCTATCAACTGGATATTGCTCGTCTTTAATAGTCCTTGTTCATCTTGAAAAACAACAACTTCATTCTGGTCCACATTTGCAAGGCTAAAAAGATCAACGAGTTCATTCTTGACCTCGTTAAGGGATACATATTTAGATAAGTCGCCTTGAGGTTTGCCTCGAGCAGATCTTCCGTAAACATAAACCATTGTATATGACACTAAAAAAGACGGTGGACGGCTGTACCCTCTGGTGGTATACTTGTGCACGACTTTATGAGGCGGTGTTAGAGACCTTGACACAGCGGCGATGTTACGTGTCTAAGCACGCACAAAAGTAACAAAGAAAAGAGTGAATCCAAGAAGCTATGTAAAATTTAACAAATAATTTATTTCCCTGGAAAAACAAGGTAAAAATAGAAAACGGACTTACGATTTATGAATCAAATCCAAAATTTATTCAAGAATGAAAAACAAAATATAAGTCCTATTAATGAAAAGTCCTAAGTGAATCACAATTCGAATACCGATGAAGTTCCAAGATGGAAGGCGATGACGTCTTCTCTAATCTACTATGTGTTGTCGTGTCAACAGTTCCTTGTTGAGTCACCAAGAATAATAATAATCCGGCTTTAGAATTCTGAAGAATTTTCAATAAATGTCTTTGTCCAAGAATTCTAATGAGCACTAGTAATTTCCAGGGAGAATAAATGATTAATTCCGAAACAATAGAAAATCTCAACTCAAACTGGCAACAACAAAAATACCTTTCAGCTCCAAAGGTATAAAATGACGACTGATCTAAATCACTATGAAACATCAGTTTTTACCCTAACTGAAACGCAATTCAGACCCTCGTGATGGGGTCACGTGATCACTTAGTCCGAACGGCGCAAAAGGACTATAAGCCAATTATCAAGTACGCCATCGACGGCTTTGATTAGTCTGAACGAATCTTACTATAAGGTTGGATTAAAAAAAAGAAAAAAATTAGTTTACTACAAACTAGAAACCTGATTTGAATCTAGGTCAATGATTGACAGAATGTTTGAAGCTACTGCTTGTTTATCAGGCTAAAAAGAACTGGACTGAATTTTCCTGGAAGATGTCAATTCCAGTGAATAAAGTTATCATTACAATAATGAAATAAAATAAAAATCAATAAATTCAAAACTAACAACAAACAGTTTATTTACATATATGTAACACTTCCCCCATAAAGAAAGAGAAATATCAATAAACTAAAGCTTTCTTTTTACCCTATGTTCAATATATGAGGTAAAGAAAAATTACGTAAGATCTCTTATGAATTATACAAAGTGTACATGAAATAATATTTCTGTATACAGGAAAGTGCATCTGCTATTAAATTGTCTTTTCCCTTGATGTTCATGATGTCAATATTATATTCCTGTAACAACAAACTCGACCTTAATAATCTTAGATTTTTATTTTTCATCTTGTCGATGAAAGTAAGGGGTTTGTGATCACTAAACACAACAATCGGAGAAGAAGTTGAACTAATGTAAACTTCAACATGCTGTAATGCTAATATCAAAGCAAACATTCCTTCTCGATTGTTGAATAATTCCTTTGGTGCTTATTTAATTTCTTAGAAAAATGGCACACTGGATGATCAACACCATTTCTATCTTCTTTAATCAACACTGTTCCAACTCCAACATCACTTGCATCAGCAGATAATTTAAATGATTGACTGAAATTTGGAGCTGGAAGAACTGATGCACTTTTAAGTATGGCTTTTAACTTGTCAAAAGCCTCCTGACATTTTTCAGTCCAAAGAAACTTGTTTTTCTTGCTCAATAAATTTGTCAGGGGTTCAGTAATATTAGAAAAATTGGAAAAAAATTTCCGTTAGTATCCAGCCTAACCTAAAAATCGCATCAGCTGCTTTTTGCTGACAGGCACAGGGAATTCAGAGACACCCTTGACCTTATCATCTATAGGTTTAACTTGTCCATGTCCCACGATATATCCTAGAAATGTTACTCAAGCACGGCAGAACTCACTTTTGGATAAATTGATTGTCAAACTTGTATCAGTGAGTATGTCAAAGAATTTCCGAATCGTTGCTAGGTGTTCTTTCCAGGTGTCGTTGTATCTGATGACATCATCGATGTAAGCATCACAATTATCTAAACTAGAGGTACTCATATTCATCAAACTTTGAAAGGTACTTGGCGCACCCTTCATCCCAAACGGCATCACTTTGTATTGATAAAGTCCATCTAGAGTCACGAATGCCGAAATTTCCTTTGCTCTTTCCATCAGTGGAATTTGCCAAAATCCTTTCAGAAGGTCAAATTTGGTGACATACTTGGCACTTCCAATTTTATCAATGCAGTCATCGATTCTTGTTAACGGAAATGAATCTGTCTTTGTCACACTGTTCACCTTCCTATAATCAGTGCACATACGGACAGTTTTATCTGGTTTCAGAACAAGTATACATGGTGAACTCCAGTCATTTTTAGTGGGCGCTATAAAATCATTCTCCAGCAAATACTGAATTTCTATTTTCAAGTATTCCTGTTTGAGAGAGTTCATCCTGTATTGGACTTGTTTCACAGGTATAGCAACTACAATTTCAACGTCACGAAAGATTTTGTTTGTTCTTGTAGGAACACCTGGAAATAAGTGCTCATATTCAAATAATAACTGTTTAAGTTTATTCCTTTCTTGTCGCTGCAAATGTGAAATTTTCTGGTCCAGATTATGCATAATTTCTGAATTCCGAAAATTTGTCACTCCAAAATCAATAGGGTCCGATCGAATTTCTTTACATAAATCCTCAGTGAGTGGGACAGGTACAACTGAATTACTTGCATGATTTACCTGGCTATCTCTCTCAATATACTAGTACTCCATTAGTTTATTTAGATCGCAGGAGTACTATTACTATAATTTAACTCATTTATTTTCCTCCTTACCTTGTAAGGGCCGTAATACCTAATTTAAACAAACGTTTGAAGAAAGAGCAAGAGAGAGAGAGAGAGAGAGAGAGAGAGAGAGAGAGAGAGAGAGAGAGATAGAGAAAACTCTATTTCCAGACTCACAAGGTCTCTCCATTAAAGTTCTGTGAAACCAAAATTTCACTTTTGACTTGAATTGCTGAATGCCAAATTCAAGCATAACTAGCTGGAAAATTCCAGACATAAAACGTGACTCTTGATCAGATTGGACAGATTTGGGAAGGCCAAATTGAGTAAAAATTTTTATCAAAGTTTTTACTATTGTTTTAGTTTGTACATTCCTCAAAGGAATTGCCTCTGGGAATCTTGTTGACGTACACATAATGGTCAACAAGTATTGGTTGCCTGACTTGGTCTTAAGTAAGGGACCTACACAATCTACCATTATTCTGCTAAATGGTTCGTCAAATGCAGGAATAGGTTGCAGATGAGCCTTAGGTATCTTCTGATTGGGTTTTCCTACTATTTGACAAGTAGAACAAGATCTACAGCATTTACAAACATCATTTTTATTTTTGGCCAGTAAAGTGAGTCAAGATCTTATGATAAGCCTTATTGATCCCTAAATGACCAGCCAAAGGAGTTTCATGGGCCAGACTATGTATTTCCTGTCTGTAAGATTTTCGAACTACAATATGATAGTTCACTGACCACTTATCACCAGCAGGTACCTCGGGAATTCTCCATTATCTCATAAGAATTCCATTTTTAATGAAATAACAGACATGTACTTCAGTAGCTTCATTTTCACTAATAGCCCTCTGAAACAAGCAGGAGATCTCAAGATCTTTTTCCTGTTCGACGACAAGTGATTATCGTTTGTCACCCTGATATAAAAAAGAGAATGAATAGTTAAAAGAGGATCACTGTGATCAAAACCTTTTGATTGATCCAAACAAGGAGTGAAAGTGACCTCTTCAAAAGCCTGACCAATACATGTGTCAGCTAAAGGAATATTTTCCTTATCAAAATCATTCTCAAGAGCTTTCTTTGCCATAACTCTAGTACTGTACAAGCTGGGTATAAACCAGGGAGTTGTTTTTCAATTGGATCGACTTTCTGATCCAAAGAAGGCTTTTCAGTTACAAGTAGATTAACCCCAGCCTTGTCTCCAGCTAGGTCGTTGCCTAGTAACAAATGAATGCCCTCAACGGGTAAAGTAAACACTAATCCGACTGTCACAGGTCCTGAAACTAGGTCTGATGACACATTTACACAATGTAGAGGAACATTAAAAAAACCGCACTCTACTTCCTCAGAGAATATTCTCATTAGAAGAGGACTTGTCAGAAAGAGGCAGTGTACCTGATAATAAAAGACTCTGAGAAGCTCCTGTGTCCCTTAAAATTTTAATAGGGATAGGATTGGCCAAATCACCCAAGAGTGATATAGAACCCTTCGATATGAATGATTAATAATTCTCTACAATAAAATCGGACTGGGTTTTATTAGACCCAACAAATGTATTGCTGTCAATACATGACCATGATCTTGACCTCTTAGAAATAAGAGCATTTGGGATAGGTCTATTTTGATTCTGATGCTTATATTTAAATTTGAAGCAATCATAAATAACGTGTCCTTTGTTCTTGCAATAGGTACACTTAGGAAGAGACAAGGGCTTTGGATCAAGTTTATCAGAAGTTTGATTTTTAAAAGTTGTGCCAGATCGAGATTTAGAAGGACTCATATTAGGTTGAAATACCTTTTTACCAGAAAACTGCTGAGTGGAAGACTTGCCTACAACAGGAACTTTATGCGTTAAGAAATACTCATCAGCAGCACCTGCAGCAGTTTCCAAGGTTTCGATCTTATGCTCGTCAAGATAAGCCCTAATGTCACTATGGACACAGTTCTTAAACTCTTCAACTAATATGACTTGTCTGAGACTTTCGTAATCTTTTTGAACCTTTCTAGAAGAGCACCACCAATCAAATTGTTGTGCTTTTCCCCATGCAAATTCGACATAGGTCTGGTCAGTTGATTTTCTAGAATTCCTGAAGTTTTGCCGAAAAGCATCAGGGACTAACTCATAACCCTTTAAGATACAATCCTTAACCACATCATAGTCAGCATTCTGCTCTAGTGGCAGTGAAAAATAAATATCACTAGCTCTACCAGTAAGTACACATTGTGCTAATAGAGTCCAATGCTCCCTTGGCCGTTTAAAATTTTCCGCAATATTGTTCAAAACGAGGAAAATATTTGTCTACTTCTTTCTTTCTGATAGGGGGCACTAACCTAATATTCTTTGTAATATCAAAACTTGAATTTGTATGTGGAGTGGGAATGTGCCTTTCACTTGCCAGCTTCATTTCTTTTAACTTAATTTGAAATTCCCTTTCATCCTTCTCTATTTGTATTTGTACATCTCTCTCTCTCTCTCTCTCTCTCTCTCTCTCTCTCTCTCTCTCTCTCTCTCTCTCTCTCTCTCCCCCCTCTTTCTCAAATATAACTGCATTTCTTTATCTTCTTTCTGAAGTTCCAGCTTCCTTAACTCTAATTCTATCTTATATTTCATCTTTTATTCCTTTACTTTTATTTCAGAATCTGATACAGACTTACTGATCGAAGCCAAAACACTTTTATCCAAAACATTCTTCTCTAACAAATACTGGATCAAAATGTTTTTTATTTCTTGCTTCGTTATAGAAGCTTTTATCTCCGAAAGATCGTATGTTCTGGCAAATTCAAGCAATTCATCTTTTTTCAAACACTCTATCTATTCCTGAGTAGGATTTGTAAGATCTCCACTTTTGATGACATTGTGAAAAAGCCTGTTGATTTCACTAAAGATTTCAAACAAAATGTGAAACAATACTTGGGATTTAAAAACTTTTGAAAACTAGGGGAATTTAAATTTCAAAAAACAATTTTCTGACATATATCAACCAAAATTCATATATCACTGACGGCCCCCTAATTTTCATTGTTACGTGTCTAGACACGTAGAAAAGTAGCAAATAATTTATTTCCCTAGAAAAACAAGGTAAAATAAGAAATAGGACTTACCGTTTATGAATCAAATCCAAAATATATTCAAGAATTAAAAAATATAAGTCCTATTAATGAAAAGTCCTAAGTGAATCACAATCCGAATACCAATAAAGTTCCAAGATGGAAGGCGATGACGACTTCTATAATCTGCTTTGTGCGGTCGTGTCAACAGTTCCTTGTTGAATCACCAAGAATAATAATAATCCGGCTTTAGAATTCTGAAGAATTTTCAATAAATGTCTTTGTCCAAGAATTCTAATGAGCACTAGTAATTTCCAAGAAAATAAATGATTAATTCCGAAACAATAGAAAAACTCAACTCAAACTGGCAACAACAGAAATACCTTTGAGCTCCAAAGGTATAAAATGACGACTGAACTAAATCTCTATGAAACGTCAGTTTTTACCCTAACTGAAACGCAGTTCCGACCTTCGTGATGGGGTCACGTGATCACTTAGTCCGAACGGCGCAAAAGGACTATAAGCCAATTATCACGTACACCATGGACGGCTTTGATTCTTCTGATCGAATCTTACTATAAGGTTGGAATAAAAAAAATAAAAAGGTTGTTTATTATAAATTAGAAACTGGCTCTGAATCTAGGTCACAGATTGATACAATGTTTGAAGCTACTGCTTTTTTATCAGGCTAAAAAGAACTGAACTGAATTTTTCTGAAAAAAATGTTAACTCCAGTGAATAAAGGTATCATTACAATAATGGAATAAAATAAAAATAAATAAATTTAAAACTAATAAACAAACGATTTAATTACGTATAAGTAAAAGTCGAGTACAGCGGGTATTGGCGGATCGGTTATTGTATGTGTTGGAAATGTTGAATACCAGATCGGAGTTTGAAGCGTAGTGCTTTGCACTCTGCTGACATATTTAAAATGTTCTTTTGGTGGTGCTAGTCCATACGAATCGAAACAAACACCTCCACGAGAATCAATCGCGTATGCAAGCCAGTGAGCACACGATCCAGGACTTCCATCGAGATTAATGATACCAGTTTCCTGGATATTTGGTTGTTTTGGTAATTGATCACGCATAAAAACACCCGGAAGTCTTTGATGTTTAGTTTTATAGCTGCATCAAGATAATCAAAATTGGACATGG
>JAECUM010046997.1:0-10628 GCA_016617855.1 Megalonaias nervosa | reverse complement strand
ACATCCTGAAAATTTGCATAATGTATCTCTAAACAAGCAAATAATATTTGTTCTGGACTTACATATGATTTTCCTTTATGACTGATTTCAAAGACATAGGTATCATCTTTAACTTCATCAGAGGTTGAAAAAATACCTTTGTATTCCAGTAAACAATCCCCTCTTTGGAACTCCTGCTTGGCAAACACTCCTCTTCCATTGAAAATGAAAGGAAATCAATTATATGAAACATTTTAGTCAAGACATCATACAGAAACAGTTGTAAACTCATTTTGCAAGGTATGAAAATTTGTTCAAGTCTTAGGCCCCATTGGACTTGAAACTTTCAGAAAACAAAAATGCAAGCAGAGATCATCAATGGTGGCTCACTGGGGAGAAAAGATTGATGTGTATTGTCAAACTCTGTTGGTGAGTTCAGCATGGATATGATGTTCAGGTGACCATAAGATTCCAGCGGTCAAGTTCAGGAAGCAACAAACTGCTCCAAAAATAATTTTCATTTGTACAATGTAATGGGTACAGTATTATGGTTGAGAAATAAATTATGCAGCTCAATACTTCCTAATCAAGATGATAATGAGGTCTGTTCTCTCACTATTGGCTAATGTGGCAAACTGTAAAGCCCAAGGTTAACCTTAGTGAAACAATCTATCTCACTAAGCTTAAAGCCAGCATTTAGTACTAATCCTCTAAAGAATTCAGGGTTCAAAATTAACTTTTTTCATTACTAGCAAACTTCTTAAAGTTGCAATATTCTGAACTAATAATGTTCTGCAATTTACAAGTATTTCAGAACTGTATCTAGCAAAATGCAAACATGTTAGTAACAAATTTCAAGCCCTGGAATTTGACTAGGGTAACATGGAATTAAATGGTTCTTTTAAGTTTTATTATTGAACAACAACAACAAAAATGTAATCCCATGGTCATCAATGTAATAATAATAATAATAATAATAATAATAATAGGTTTTTTTAATTAGTATCAATGCATTTTAAAGGCACAATAGTGCAGCTGAGGGTGAATTTTCTTGCAAAAATGTTGGGACATTTATGTATATCAACGGATTAAATACTACTTAAAAGGCAGTTATGGGGTAATATCAAGTACATAGAGGTTCTCATTATGAAATACGAGCTCTCTGAAATCTTCGTACGTAGAGTAACGAATCTACCATCTCCATATTGAAATCCCGCTCAGCAGTGATCGGCAGATCCCGAATGAATGACACGCATTATTCCGGTGACCGAAATTTGCATAATTATATGCCATATTGTAAACACTGAAGTTGATGACGTAAAACACAATCACGCTACGAGACCGCGCAAAATGTCAACAATGGTGAGTACGATCTTCTTCTGATCTTGTTCTTTTCTCCTTATCCTTTCCTCCTTTTCCTTTTCCTTTCTAATTTTAATTTTGAGAGAAAACATTGAAATTTATGAAGAACTACTTTATAATTATATTTAAAAGTTTTTGTGGTACGAGAATGACTGAAATGGACGTGCTTTGCAAAATCCCACAGGTACTCGATTTCTTGCATAGTATTCGCACTCCGTCATGTCCTCTCCACTCAATTTTATAAACGAAAAGCATCTAGGATATTTAAGAATGCTCAAAACAATTTCATTAATCAATTTATAAATTCTAACCAGATCGTCACCAGTGGACCCCTAACATTCATCTTCCTGGCGTTTCAAACAAAACCGGAAAAGAATTTGTGTTCTGCTTCTCCAAGTTAATACTTTATATACACAAGGTTTTAAATAACAGTTTTATTAAAATATGTGACTGGAGTATGGAATCCAGGTCCAAAACTCAGGGCCAGATCATAAAAAAGTACATACACAAACGTACAGTCACTTGTCACTTGAAGTTTGACTACCGTTTTATTCTTGCGCATCTTTGTTGGGTATTATGCACACCGAGTTAATAGACACTTAGACTTTGCTTTGGTGCCCATTCGAGGAAAGTAGGGACCCTTTTTAAATTTTGGACACACCCCCCCCCCTTCCTTGACCTGATCCAGCCCAGAAAACTTCCATCAAATCACAACCTCGCATGTATTAATTTATGATTCTCAATTAGCACTATATTAGTATAAGTTTGATAAGTAATCATGAATACTTTTACATATTAGAATTCATTAGAGAGACAACTGGACTACAGTAGCAATTATAATGTGTAATAGAGAAGATACACAACACTGAATGATAAACTCAAATGTAGAAACTTTGTTGTTACCCAGACTGAAATCAGCTCACTTGCAAGCTCAAGTCCAGAGCAAATCTTTAAGAGGGGAGAGGAAGGACGAGGCATGGAGGAAGAACCAGAGAGGAAAAAGGAGCAAGACATGAAAACTGAGCTGACCAAGCACTACACATAGCTCAAACAATGCAGACAAGAATGAGGTAATTGTTTATTTATATCTTGCAAAACAAGTATTGACACATATTGAAAAATGTTTGGTACTTGACAAAGACTCTTATATCTACAAGTAGTCAATAGTGTTTTGCACAACTTAGAAAATACATACTTGTAGGTTTATTTATTTCACCAAAGAATGTATGTTAAAACTGCTTTACTTTTTGTTGCTACTCACCACCCTACCCCAATATCATTTGATAAAAGAAAACCATACACAGATACCATAGAAAATACAGAGACCACCTCATTTATATGGCCACCTTATATAATACCAAAATGATAAAAGCAGTATGGAGACAATCTCATAGAGTATCCCATTACATGATGACATACATATAATTAATATGAAACTAAATACAAAAGGTTTTAACATAGGTCACTTAAATGTACAAGGTATAGTGGGGAAAATAGACCAGATTAAGTTAATGTTGTCTTACAAGGAAAATAATATACATGTTTTAGGACTCACTGAAACCAAATTAAATGCTAATCACAATGATAATCTATTTCGCTGTCAAGGCTACAATAAACCATTACACAGGGACAGAGACAGCATGGGGAGGTCTTGTATACATTACTTGATTAGGGAAGATGTAAATGCAGAAAGGCAACCTGACATGGAGTCACATGAAATTGAGAGTGTTTGGGTGGAAATTCTCAAAATAATGCAAAAGCATTCCTAGTTGGTTTCATTTACAGGCCACCTTCCTCCAAAGCAATTTGGAATGATAACTTTATGAAACAAATAGAAAATGTTCTTGCACGGGAGAAAGAAACATATATACTTGCAGGGGTCAAGCTAGACTTAAAGTTTAGGGAGAAGTGACTTCTCCTTTTGGTCAGAACAGGGAGAAGTGGAAGCTAAACAGGGAGAGGTGGAAGCTAAACAGGGAGAAGTGAGAGCAAAGCAAGAAACGTGAGATAGATAGATAGATAGATAGATAGATAGATAGATCTACATTATCTTATTTATGTGCTCTATTTCTCAATATGCTTTTAACAGTTTTAAGCAATGCCTTATTTTCAAGTTGAAAAATATGTGTTATATGTTTATTATCAACACATTTTGTACGGGTATAAAAATTATTATATTCATACCCATTCTATTCATAGTTGTAGTATATGTGTGTTTGGATTGAGGTAAATGCTGTGTGTTTTGGCCATATGACTTTTAAAAGCACAGCAGAAGCTATTCATTGTGATTAATTTTAACTGATAGCAGTAACAAGATTAGAGTCTTGTAATTGCAAGTTGGTAAAAATGCTTAATAAAATACCACTTAATTATTTTGTTTTCTACAAGTTTTGTGTAAAATTGCAGTCAAAAAGATTTCTATCATTCTTTGAAACAACCCCTAATACATGTACATAGGAATAAATGCACAAGCGACTTCAAACCATACTCTTCGTCCTGATTTCCTTGTTCCCGATAAAACATTACTGTAACTATTCATAGACAACACAGTGAAGCACTAAAGTCGATATATAACTAAACTGGACCCTTTTTTCCCCAACCGAAACAACCAAGAACATGTATTGCACCATGCGAGTACATCTATTTTTAGAAAGAGGGCTTTTCTTAATATAACTACTCACTTTCTTGCTTCGTTACAAAAATTAATTAATAGGACTGCATATTTATGGTTGTATTATTTGTCTACCTACTGGTAATAACGATATGCATTGGTTAAATAGTATTTGCTTCACTACTATATATATTTTCGTATTTTTACGAAAATTAATTATGGTATGTCAGAAAACAACCTTGACATTGCATCATTGTTTCGAATTCCACAGCAGAGATTGTCACATGTTTCTGACCTACATTATTATATATTTAGGCTAACTCTCCTATCACATAATATTTAAACTTTGGTTTCATGATTTTATATATTTTCCTGAATCTATGTGCCCAATTATTTACGAATACAGACAGTTTAATGAAGTGGTATATCATATTCGAAGCGATGTCCGCCATTACAAGTTCATTTTCGGTTTCAAGCTGATTTTATAAAGAAAATACGCAAATACGACCGTTAAAATCTCCAGTTATTAAAAAAAGAAATAATTAGAAAAAGCTCTTCACCATATTTTTTTTTAATAGCTAATAACTATTTGCATATTGATGTTTAAATTTCGAAACAGAATTTGGTATATTTTCATTATAGTACAGTCGGCCCAGCTTCATGAAATCGAGTAGTGTTATCTTGCTCCGGAGAGGGTTAATGGTCAGTCAGCTATTAAAACTTGCATGTGAATGTGCAAGAATTTCTTTGTCGCCGTAAACTGATTGGTATCAACACCACGTAAATACATTTCACAGTGCCAGAACTTACTGGCTACAGCGAGTGGGCATCTCAAATGTAATAATCTACAGCCATTTTACGTCCGAAAAATCAGAGGGCGAAGTCGTTTTCGCTTTCCTAACAGAAGACGGCGAAGTTTACATTTCTCAGGCGACTTTTTCGCCCACTTTGCCTGGTACTGTAACCCCTGTACATGGCAGTGTAAATACGGACCCACTCAATACTCAAATAAGGAGTAACTGGATGGAATTTAATGAATCATTAGGCCTAGTCCAGCTGGTAAATGAGCCCACAAGGGTAACAGAAATATCAAGCACTCTTATTGATCACAATTACACCAACCTACCATACAATGTGGCTTATGTTAATGTACCAAATGTTGGTCTTAGTGACCACTATCCTACTTTTTTGACAAGAAATGTTAAATGCAAGAGAAAGAGGAAAAACACACAAAACTATCACTTACAAATTATTCCAAAATTATAGCAAAAAACAATTTCTCAATGACCTATATAAAGTTCCATGGAATATAATCCAAAATTTTGATGACATAGATGAAGCTCTGAGGGCGTGGACTGCCTTTTTTTGGATATAGTCTCTAAGCATGTATCACTGAAAGTACATCGAGCAAAGTATGAAATCCAACCTAATTGATTTACTACTGAAATCCTAGATACTATGAAGACACAAGACCAATTGAAGGCTATGGGAAACCATGCACAAGATAAAGTATGGACAAATAAAATAACAAGTATGATTGAAACGGCTAAAATAAATTATTATCAATCAATGCTTGAAAACAAAAAGAGCAACACAAACTCCATTTGGAAAGTTTTCAATTAACTCCTTGCAGTGACACACAAAGATCAGACAAATAAAATTCACTCACTTCTGGTAAATGACACCAAAGTCAGTAAATATTTTCAATGATTTTTTCACCAACATTACCACTAAGTTAAACGAACCAGTGATAGAAAAGAACTTTAATGAACTGAAAATGTTCTGCAGCAGTAAAAACCCTAAGGAAGTATGTTTCTCTATCCCCCCAGTATAAAAAAAAAACTTTGTTAAAAAATGTCTCAGTAAATTTGATACCAGGAAAGCTACAGGACTTGATCAGATTGGTCCACCACTCATTAAAAATTCTGCCTCAGCTATTTCAGACAGCATAACATTCATAAACAGTTTAAGTATTGCAACCTCATCCGCCCCCAAAATATGGAAATCTGCAAAACTAATGCCTATGCACAAATCTGGTTCTAAGAATGATGCTGATAACTACCAATTTCAGTACTACCAGAACATGTCACAGTTGATGGAAAAACATGTCCATGACTCATTCATGTCATATTTAATGAAACACTTGCTGTTACACACTAATCAGTCAGGCTTTAAACAGAAACATTCATGTGAGACTACATTATTTCTCTAGCTGATAAATGGCTTCAAATGCTTGATGAAGGTAGAATAATAGGATATGTATTTGTAGATTTCAGGAAAGTTTTTGACATGGTGGATCATGAAATCCTTTTGAAGAAACTGAAAATTTACCAATGTGATGAAAGCACAATTAGATTATTTCAGTGGCATCACTAGCGGGGGTGCAGACCGCACCAGGTGACACCATCAGAGAGGGTGACATCAAGATGACTGTCTATACAATTTTTGAATTTTTGTGCAGGAAGGAGGTCCATGGTGGTGACACCATGAGTTACTGCACATGACTGTCTATAAAATTTGTAAATTTTTGTGCAGGAAGGAGGTCCATGGTGGTGACACAATGAGTTACTGCACATGATTGTTTATAAACGTTTTGAATTTTTACGCAAGAAGGAGGTCCATGGGGGTGACACCTTGAGTTACTGCACCGGGTGACACCAACCCTAGTGACGCCACTGGATGGTTTACTTCAAACTTAAGTGAGAGAACACAACATGTTTATATAAATAATGTTCTGTCTGAACCTGGAACAATTAGATATGGAGTACCACCAGGTTCAATTCTAGGTCCATTACTAATGATATTATTTATTAATGGTCTACCACATTTTACTAAGGGACTTAATTTCATCTACAGATCTCTATGCAGATGACACAATATTGTCAGACATCCAAAATACAAAGCATTAACTAGAAATTTCTTTACAGGATGCCCTAAACGAACTGGACAGCAGGTGCACATGCAATGGCATGGTGGTAAATACTGGTAAAACTAAAATATTACTTATCCCAACACGGCAAAAACGAACAAATCTTCTAAAAATGCTCCCCAAAAACTTTGAGCTGTCCATCTTAACATAAACCTACACTTAATATCAGTCCTAGTTGTGATGGAACTCTCAGTGCTCATGACAAAATAAAAACCATGTAAAAGTTTTGATCCATGTGTATTTTACAGTGGAATTTGCTGATGGAAGATGAATAACATTTGAATAAGTGCATGTTCCTATTATTTTTTAAAATATATTTTCTTTTACATTTTAGAAATAGCATATTACAAATTGGAATAATTTTTCAGGATTTTCAAGTTCTAATCCTTGATGAGGCTGTACTTGCCTTGGCCAGGATGTACCGATGGGATGTTTTTGTCTTCAACGATCGAGTTGACTTGATGAGCATCAATAGACATGCTGCCTATAGGCAGTTCATACTACAGCAACATGGAAGGCTGGGGTCTGGATAGAGACGTGTAATTCCCTCTTGCTATTTTGGCAGATGCATGACAAATATATGGATGGACAATACTGGCTTCATCTCCTCTAGGCTTGCATGAACTTATTATAAACACTTTCTTGCATGTACGAATTTGTATATAAATGAATACAGTTGACTTCATTCATTGTTTTGTTGTAACTGCACACAGTATTGCATCAAACAATAATCCTTTCATTCAGATTTTTTTTAAAACACCGATGTGAGCAAGAAGGTCATAAATAATGAATATAAAAAGTTTTCAGCAACTGCAGATACAGCATTATACATTGTTTTCAACTACTGATATTTACAGAATATTATATAAAGTGTAACCTGCCTTAGCAGACACCTCCATATATCAGATACTGTTTCATATTTTACATAACTAAAATTGAGAGATCTTCTCCTTCACCAAAACTAGAGTTGATGGTAATTCTTGAGGCACCAGGTTTCAACAAATTCTCCTGGGATCATCTTCCTTTAGTTCTCTTCTCTTCCTCATACCATGCTTGCCATCAAGTTGATAGATGAGGGCTTTCTGTATAAGCTCCCTGATGTGGGGATATCTTTTCTTTTCCTTGCAAGGGTAGACGGACCATCTGCCGCATTTTTTGTTGTAACATCGATGATACCTGTTTTAAAGAAAATTTTATTTTCTTAATTTGTGTGACAAGCATCCCCATGCTAACTCATATTAACTTTTCACCCAATCTTAGAGCCTCATTACCAGTTCCCAACAAAGAGTTGTTGAGCGGTCGTTTTTGTTCTTATTTGTTCTATCTACAAAGTACCATGTGAGATAGGATGCATTTTTGCCCATTCCTTCAGAAGGCAACATATTTTCATGAACAGGTATTAGCTAGTAATCATCATGATGACAGCATCT
This sequence comes from Megalonaias nervosa, assembly GCA_016617855.1. Taxonomy (NCBI): domain Eukaryota; kingdom Metazoa; phylum Mollusca; class Bivalvia; order Unionida; family Unionidae; genus Megalonaias; species Megalonaias nervosa. The sequence goes on along the minus strand of JAECUM010046997.1, from coordinate 2,317 downwards.
TCCCCAAACCTCCTTAGGAAATTCCATGAACCCCACATATCGTTAATAAAGTGTGTCAGTCCCCTGGGAAAGTGCTATATGTATCATTGCATCTAATTATTAGAATTCCATTGCTCCAATCAAAATAAATATCCATTAGAATGATAACAATACTAATTACAAGATCTGTATGCATGAAAATATTAAGATTTCTTACCACAAATATAAAAAAATGTGTGCCGCTTGTTGCAAAATGACTTGTATCTAATACAAAGTTTTCAAGACTTGTACATGTGAATAATATTCCACTGGCTTGATGTCCAATCTGGGATCATAATGTACAATCAATATATAAAATTATTTTGAATTTCCTGTAGTGAAACAAACTCACACTATCTCCCCTTCTTTGTTTCTCATAACTCTGCCACTATGGATGCTGTGATCCAAAGCATCTAGCTCGTTCCTAATCCTGTACACAGGAGGGACATATGAAAATCTCTTGGCACAGAACATCAAGATCTGCTGATGAAAAACTTCAAGCTCAGCAGTGCTTCTGCAATTATCAAAAACATGTATCTTGTAACATGTGTCATTTGTAATCTGCTAACAGATTGATACAGTTATTAAATAAGCATTACTGTTGGTAAATTTTGCATATATAAAATCTACTGAAGTGTTTATTGATAGAGTGTCATGAAATTGTTTATACCTGATGTGCATGTATTATACCTGAACTTACCAAATACCGTATTTACTGCACGTTTTCGGACGGCAACAAATAATTACTTTTTTGTCGTCCGAATACATATTAAATTCTTTAATTAGGTGTCCGAAAACAAACAGGGGAAAATAAATTTGCCCTCCCCCCCCCCAATTCTGTAACGAAGTTACCGTTAGCTCACATAACGACATGCTGCAATGAAGTAAAACAAGTATTTTGTCTAACACCATGCAAAGGATAATGAATGAAAAACAGGCATTACTTGCCTATTTTGTCTATTTGATACATGTCCATCTACCAGAAAACGCAGCCGTACATGCATTAGAGGCACGATTGTGTGCGTATTTTCTAAAAGAACCGCCATATTAGTAATCTTGCAATCCACAGTTTAACCCTCTGCTAATCAGTGATCATTAAAATCTACCTTACAAACACATGCAAACTTTATTTCTGTGTAATTAAGATATTAATACAAACTAAATAAAAAGATTTTGGAATTATAATTCTGAAGATATTTATGACAAAAACATTTTATGGGTAGTATCGAGAGTAGAAATACCGGTACATGTATGATGGCTGATCTTAGAGGCTCCATATGGGGTGAGTGTTGTACGCATGCCTAGGAAGGGTGAAAATAACAAGCAAGTTGTAATATACGAGTCGGCGTGATTAATATGTTGGTATTTTTTAAAATAAAGGTGATCTATTTGTTGTGGTTCTCTTTTTCCACTCAGCTGAGGTAGCTTCAAAATAAGCAGAGCTTGCCGACTCGAAAAAATCGAATGCTCAAAGATTGTTTTGATGCATATCGGAGATTTCAAGGTGTCTAGGTGATAATTGTTAATAATATAACTTGTGGGATTTCTTTGACAGGTGTGTTCGGAAATAAAAGACAGCCATCTAGATTTCGTTAAAAGAGCACACGATATACTGAACATGTAGCACCCACAATCAATATTTATCGTCTGCAAAGAGGTTTATTACCAGTAGAACAATAACTGTCTTTAAACCGTGGTACATAATGCCTCAGGGATAAGGGTTTTGTTTTGTTGCACGATGCCAATGAATTTACTAATCCATTCCGATTCTTTGATGTATTGTTTAATGATATAAAGCAGGGGTCATGGTTTCTAATCAAAGCCATAACTGTCACACCTGCTTGAAATGGTTTGGTGTGTAACGATGTCTACACTGACAACCAATCGTTTTGGCGACCAAATGAAGCTAAATTTGTATCAGTTAAATTAACGGCAAACACGCTGTGAATTTTACTTTAAAACGACGCAGCAGATCTTCTTAGACTGTGTCCAAAAACATAAGTTGTAGAAAAAATTATAGCGGAGCAACGTCCGAAAAATTACAAGGTATTTAAATATTATATTTTTCCAAAACAAACTGTGTCCGAAAACAAACAGTGTCCGAAAACATGCAGTACATACGGTACTTGAGAAGGAGAATCACTGTACATATATCATGTGCACACATCTTATGACTGCTAACTTATTCAGATCTTCAAATGGTAAATATATAGTCAATTATTCTTAAGTTGAGAATAAAAACATTTAAAGCAGTCTTAACATTTTTCTTTTAAATACCATGCAATTGTTGCAATCCTAA
>JAECUM010046996.1:0-18375 GCA_016617855.1 Megalonaias nervosa | reverse complement strand
TTCAGCTCTATCTATCTATCTATCTATCTATCTATCTATCTATCTATCTATCTATCTATCTATCTACATACCTACCATATAATTTAATAAGATTTATCATATAACTTGCAATCATTGGCGGTAGACAAGCTTTTTATTTTGCTCATCATTTCGCTAGCTGTTTGAAAATAGCAATCAAACTTTAGTCTACCGCTACTTATAGAATCGGTCCCTGAATGATGACACTACAAATGACCAGCGACAGCATTGGGAGAATCTCATTTACTCTTTAAATGGGACTTACAGAAAACGTTTTAATAACATTATGCAATTGCTCGGCCGATTAAGACTATCATTAGATTCCGGTAATGCCTATAGTGCCTATTGTAATGCAGGAAGAGGGGTTGTCTAGAAAATAGGTAATATTTAGTGCAGTTGTTATTCTAGCTATAGTCGTAGTCTGGTCGATAGCGATACTTTTATTCAGGATGCCTGTGAACGTCGAGTTCCATAACCTATGCTACGCACTCAGCATGACCTAAGGGAAGGATTTTCTTGTAACCTTAATAGTTTTTCATGTAAATGGCCCTGTCGTTCAGCTGCCTGTGCCTGATTATTGTAGTGTAACTGGATATTTCTATCCATGTAATGTGTTATAGAACACTCCCGAAGCACCCATATGCGTACAAGTACACGAAGTATTCATCTAATCCATGACAATGCATCAGCACATAAATCCGCCGTCGTGACAGATTTCCCGATAGAGCTCAGTATCCAAAATTTTGCCACATCCTCGATACAGAGATATTTTTCCTGAATCCTGATATCAAAGATACGTTGAAGGGAAATTGATATGGATGCTGCCACGCGGTTTGATTTGCAGTTTTCCTGGACATTACCAAGCTACCAAAATTGAATACAAAATGGCATCAGAGTGAGAAATTGTCTACAGACGCTTGGGGAGTACTTTCAGAGGACGCATTGACGTTCACAAATAAGGAACATTGTAGTACAGTACACTAGTATTCACAAAGCATAGAAATAGAGTATATAATCTGGAAAAGTAGCCAGGAAGAAACTTTTTTTCGAAAACGTAGATCAGAAAATAACAAATCCAATACAAAATATTACTGGAACTTAATGAAACGTTTGGACAAAAGAGTATAACTGCCCCCAATTATAATTCCTCCACCAAAGGCCAATAATAATCCTCTTGAAAAATGCAAATTTAGTGAATGATTAAAATTTTCGATGTCCTTCGCCGGTGACTCTTGAAGGGAAAATCCCGTCCTTGAAGAATGTAACTCCACTTACACTGAATCAAACTTATGTTGGTGAAAATTGGATAGCATTAACAATATAATGAAAATATAGATAATAGTGGACGATATCAATAGCCTGTTGCTGAAGGATAGAAAATATACAAGTTGCACATCATTAGCGCGTCCTTTCAATAGGTGGTTAGTTTCAACTGTTAAGGAAGTCGAGAAAGCATTTCCATCTATGTACTAATTTGTATCAGTTCTGAGCAATGTCAGCAAAATGCTTCAAAGAATGTTTTAATCACAAGTACAGCTGTTTTCACGATTATGCGATTCTTTACAAATTTTATCCAGGTTTTACACCTGATCACTCATTCTCATTTCTAATCTTATATATCTACTATACTATTTGTAATACAGGCATATGTTTTATTTTATGTTTCTAAAACCTTCGAGACGGGGATAGCTACTATAATTAGGAAGATATGGGACTCAAGAGAATTTACTGCCATGGATCGAAGATTACATCACTGCTATGACTCAGAGAGTTCTCGTCGGTAACAAATTCTCAGACTTTATACAACCAACCAATTATGAGCACATTATATATATCTAGCGTAATGGCGATTGATTTTTGGAAATTTCTCCATTAGTATGTCTAGTTTGCTAACTGAGAAACTGAATATTTACCTGTCGTTGAATTTACACCTGAAAATATATATTTCTTAAAATCAATTGTCACCTTAAATTATCTTAGCATCATATATTTCTAGGTTTAATCATATCAATGTGTATCCTACGGCTGAAAAATGTTAGTACACTGTATATTAAGACAACCTAAACAAAATTTATGTAACTTATATTCGGCCCATTCTTGAACACGCATCTGAAATTTTACTATCATGTACAACTACTGATTCTGAAAACTTGAAAAGCTACAGTTGAAAACAACTAGATGTGTTTATGGTGTACCCTAATTTCATGTAGAGACACACTCCATTTTGAAACAGCCTGATCTAACCATGATAGAAAAGAAACATATATACCCTGTGCACTGTTTTATATAAACTAAAAGACGAAGAAAGCCATGATCAATATGCACAAAATATAGTGACCTAACATGTGAGAAACCTTGACAATCTCGATGTCGTAAATCAGTGAAAATTCATCCAGTAATCTACGATTTTATACATGGAATAACACACAATAAACTCTTCATCAGATTCTTAGAAATTATATAATTACACAATGTGTTATTTCAGCAACCGAACGCGAAATTTGATTAGCTTAAAGCGCTTTATTGTATTTGTAACGTTAACAAGATCTCTCTTTCTCTCATACACACACATACACACACATCGTGTAATGCATTATGTGCAGTTGGTATTTGCATCATATTTATATGTGAGTATTCTGACGTCTACTTTCAAAATTGAATATTGCCTAAGAACTATATCTGGAATTCAGCTTGGGATACTTATTTTGAAACCTTAGCTAAAACAAAGGATACTGGTATATTAAGTAATTTTATATCTGACAGCCATCGTCACACATAGTGTAACTTAACAACATTATATTAGGTACTTTTCGTGAGATACAATGTAAAACAAACTGAAACTATAGAAATATGGTTTGATCAGATATAATCTGACATCTAATGTAAATTATAAAGTTCCTTACGAAATATGAGTATCGATAGTTGGGGTTTACAGTGGAGAGGAACTTTGAAGTTGAAAACCTTGTTCCAATACTTTTACCCTGCATCAACACGTGTGATCTTCTAGGTAATAAAATACGTTTAAACCGAACAAAATTACGAAATACATCAGTTAAACATTTTGAGATATAATCAAAAAGAAGATTAAATTCCGTGTATAGTACACCCTATTGACAACTAGAACAATAGGACTTGGAATACATCCTGTTGACTACTAGAACATTAGGACTTGGAATACATCCTATTGTCTACTATAACATTATGACCTGGAACACATCGTGTTGACAAATAGAAAATTAGGAATTGGAATACACCTTGTTGACAACTAGAACATCAGGTCTTGGATAACATCCTGTTGACAAGTAGAATATTAGAACTTTGAATATATCCTGTTGACAACTAGAACATTAGGACTCGGAATACATCATGTTGACAACTAGAACATTAGAAATTGGAATAAATCTTGTTGACAACTAGAACATCAGGAATTGGAATACATCCTGTTGACAAGTAGAATATTAGCACTTGGAATAGATCCTGTTGACAACTCGAACATTAGGACATGGAATACATCCTCTTGACAACTAGAACATTAGGACTTGGAATACATCCTGTTGACAACTATAACATCAGTACTTGGAATACATCCTGCTTACAACTATAACATCAGTAGCTGAAATACACACTGCTTACAACTAGAACATTAGGATTTGGAATGCATTCTGTTGATAATTAGAACATTAGGAATTGGAATACATCCTGTTGACCACTAGAACATTAACATACTCAGATAAGTGGTAAACAAAATCAGTAAAGTTAATTTGATCGAATATAACTGATAATATATGTAAACAATGATCATTGTTCTTTACAAACGATTGAAGCAAGAAATGAGGCGAGATATACAGAGTAATACTACATACCAACCGAATTACTCGGAATGAAAACCCCAGCAAATCCATATTTAAAAGAATGAATCTTGCTAATCTTGAATCAAAGAAGCCATCACATCATTTCTTAAACTTACATAATGGATCTCAGATCTATAAATCTAACACGCTACCTTTCCCTTGCCCTGCAACTCATATTAACGTTTATTTGACATGAATATTGTTTAATATTTAAAAACATTGGTATTTATTAATATTGAATGACATGGGTATTGTTTAATATTTAACGACATGGGTATTGTTTAATATCTAACGACATGGACATTTTGTAATATTTAACGACAAGGGTAATTGTTTAATATTTAACGATATGAATATTGTTTAATTTTAACGACAAGTGTATCGTTTAATATTTAACGACATTAATACTGGATATTGTTTAATATTTAGCGACATGGGTATTGGCTAATATTTAACTACATAAGGATTGTTTAATAACTAACGACATGAATATTGCCTAATAATTACTGGTATGGGTACTGTTTAATACTGAACGGCATGAATATAGTTTAATATTTAACGACATGGATATTGTTTAATGTTTTAGATGAATATTGTTTAATATCTAAACATGCGTATTGTTTAATAATTCAGAAGACAGTAAACTTTACTGAAACGTATTTTTTCCATACAAACGAATAAATACTTTTGATAACGACAACATAAAATCTTTAAATGAAAATCTCTGCAGAGATAAAAACAATGTACCGTTAGATTTTAGTAGACTCATCCAGTATTGACAATGTGGATGATAACAGTTGTTTGTTGAATTTCCTCCCGGATATTTAACAACTTTGAATACTACAACACATCATTCTTAGTGTGTGATTTGTGATTTGGATTTTAAACGTAGCTTTAAAAAAATTTCCAGTCATATCACTACGATGTCTGCAGTGTGGCAGTTTATAGTGATGTCTAGTATTGGGGCATCATGCCGCAGACACGTAGAATGATGTCCCACCCAGTCACATTATCCTTACACCAGGCCGACTATTCCTAACACTAACCTCTTAATTCTGAGCGCCAAGCGAGGCAGCTGTTAGTACCATTTTTGTAAGCTTTTGGTATGACTCGGCCGGGTTCGAACCCGTGACCTCCCGCATCTGAGGCAGACGCTCTAGCCAGTAGGTCACCGGAGTGGTCCTTCATTTTTGAAGATGCATGAATGCAAAATGTAAAACCTCATCGATGATAATGGGTATAGTTGTACAGCTTATATGGAATTAGTTGTTTTTAAACAAAATAATTTCACTGTGGAAAACATTTCGTGTATTGGTTTGGTGGTGCCGAAAAGGATAAATCAACATACATATTTTATAATGAGAAAATGTGTGCAACTGAACTTACTGAACGGAAATATTTTTCAGGATACCAATTTGCAACTGAACCTACTGAAATGAATTTTTTTCAGGATACCAATTTGCAAATGAAACTACTGAACGAACTTACATTTTTTCAGGATTTCAACGGATTAACGAAAAATAAATAGAATAAACCAAGGCATCAGACTGTACGTAAAGTGCGTTGTGTTGGCACAAATTAGAAGTAAAATATGCGTGCTGCAGTTTGTTTCCACTATTCAACACACTGGTAAAAAGTTAACTGAGCTAATAATATTTGGAGGGCATGGATGTCACTTAGATAAAAGCATTTTCAAACGTCTAAAAAATGCATAACACATTCAAAAGCAAATTTAAACTATACTGCTTTTGCCAGAAGCGTCTTTCTGTTATTAAGTAAACTAATTATGAAAACTGGTAGTACTTTTTATTATAGTAACAAGCACACAAATCCAAAGACTCGTACCAACAGATGTGGAAAGACTTGCTTATATTTGTATTAAACCCTATCATAAATATAAATGTAGAAACGAACGATATTCCCCAAAATGCAACTGAATCTGTGATATTAAGACAGAAATCTCGAGAGGATGAAAAATGAAGACACGGTGAGTAAATATTAGGTAGAGAAGAAGGACTATAATCGCGATAGTCCTAGTGTCAGTTCTGATAATGAAATCCAATTTTCCAACGTTCAGATGACACATAGTAATCACAAAGGGTGGACACCGTTCCAACTGTAAACTTGCAAAACCTATAATTGTCTTAAAATAATCAATCCTTTGTCTTGATACTAGTCGTTGCTATAGTTTCCATTTTGAAAACGTTTATAAACCTCTAATTATTCTAGGTACACGATCGATCACAAAGTGCAAGCAACAAACCAACTCATGTTTACATCAGTAAACCAGCATGTTCTTCTAGATAAGAAACAATCTGTTCCGCTGTTTTTCAAATTGCATTCTTTGGCTAACTCAGTCGAATAATTAGCAAGCTAATGAGTTGATTCTGTCAATGAATAAATCATCTTTGCTTCATGAAGGAGTACTACTACCACTTATTTCTCATTACCAAGCCTACAGAACCTTGGCGATAAGCTGCTATATAGTGAGAACAACAGATAGGATTTTAATATCGATTGCAGTGGCTATAGCAATTCTAGAAGCACTCCTTTCCGTAATCATTGGTAAAGTTTATATACCTTTGGAACTAAATAGATGTCATACAAATTACTCACAGTAGATTCCAGCTTTTCTTGCCATACAGCTTTTCTGATTGATTAGTAGGTTGCATATGCCAGTATTATCCTTCGATCTGGTTTGATGATATTTCAGTGTCAAATTATATAGATTTCTAGTTCCACATGGAAAGGTCATATAATATTTACACAACTGTTTAATTGTCCTTCCTCTTGTGTTGTGAATATTTTAATTATTGCCAATGGTAGTTGTCCCTCTTGAAATTCTTCCGTGATCTTCGCCAAAATTATGATCTCATCTTCTCTGTTGACTAACCAGTTAATTCCTGTATATAATGTGTATCTCTATTTCTCAGGATACTTTTATTGGCTGTATTTCTACAACAGAGCATTCCAAAGCGTAGTTTATGTCGTGTATCAATTTTTGTATTGTCCACCCTGGTAAACAATATTGCTAGAGGCTAACATTGTTTTTTTTTTCGTCGAAAGTGTCTGCTTACTTCTTTGTTGCAAATGTATTGACTAATTGTTACAAACATTTACATTGCGTGGCCGCTTCCAATGCAGTTGCTAATATTCTACAAAGATTAGACAAGACAAGTATGTGTGTGTGTTTTGGATTTTTAACGTAGCTTTAACAACTATTCAGATTTTTCGATAGGATGTCTGTGTTGTGGCTGTTTATAGTAATGTTTAGCGCTGAGCCATCATGCCGAAGATATGTAGAATGATGTCCCACCCAGTCACATTATTCTGACAGCAGACCGACCAGTCCTAACACTAACCTCTTAATGCTGAGTGCCAAAAGAGGCAGCTCTTAGTACCATTTTTATGTCTTTGGTATGACTCTGCCGGGGTTCGAACCCGCGACCTCCCGCATCCGAGGGGGACGCTTTGACCACTAGGCCACCGGAGTGGTCAATACAAGTATATAGCCACCACAATGCTAATTTATTTTTAATGATTATGTTAATAGTCATACGAGTTACATCTGTGAATTTTGTAATAGAACATTTAACTCCTTGGTATGCGTCCTCAAAGGTCATTTTAGATAACAATGTAATCACTTTTCTAAAACTTAGTGTGAAATTAATGGAAACTGATCAACAGATAAGCTGGTAATAAACTCTTAAAGGCATGCCTAAATCACCGATCATACATGCTGGGGCTGTCTTTGGTTGGATGAGATTAAAGAATCGAAGGCAAGTTGATTGAACAACAGTATCAGCAAATTATTTACGTTACATACGGGTAGATTCTCGTCAAAATCGACTTTCTCGTATTAAACCTATTCAATTTCAATTGTGAAGTTGACTATAATCGTGTTTTCTGCATTTTTATATTTCTCGTGTGAGTTTTAATAATAGACATTGCTTGTTGTCGATTACTTTTTTCCCACATTTTACGAAAACATACGTTACATATTATATGTTTTAATGCAGACAAAACATTTTGATATTACTATTCCTAACAAATTCATATTGTATAAGTCAGGTGATAACGAGTTAGATGTCAGAATTGGGGTTATATTGCAAATTTTTGTGGTTGTTCTATTAACAACAAAGGAGTAGATATTCTCTTTAAAAAATACTTTCAGGCATGAAGTTAAAGGTGAATACATCGACTTTCTCTGAATACGATAAAACAGAGATTAATACTTCTAGAAATCAGCATAAGCACAATAAATCTTATTTATCACATAGTTGGCATAGTTTTCCAATAGCATGTACAGTTTCATATTTTTGATGTGACAACTTGTTACGTATCACTTTATCACTTTATGTGATTCTGATTGGTCCAAATAAGCCCATGACATTATTGTGTAATATTGTCTTCAATGATTGGCTGCGATCGTGGGAAAATCTTTTTAACCCCGCCTTCGGGATTTTTTTTTTTACTGAGTCACGAAATGGAATTGGAGGAAATGATCGCAACTGTCTGAATAAATCCAATGTACTCCAACAGTTTGTGTCAATATCATGATATCAAAATGGCGTAAGTGGCAAAGGCTCTCAAAAGCTGTACATTATTTAACCCGTTTCATAAATTCAATATTAAATCATTACCCATCTGAGCCCCTCTATATGCGCCATTTATGTTCATATTGTCAATACTTTTGAAAGGAAATATTGTATTAATAGTACCTACTCCTTTTGTGAAACCAAAATGAGCATCTGATATTGTATTGATTTCCTCTCGGACCAAAAATATCGAATCTATAATGGCAGTAGCGAAGATACACAGTAGGATAGATCAAGTCTCCTATTATTTTCTGTATCTGCAGTATCGACATGTATATGGACTGGTATAATTATCTCTTAATCCAATGTATAATTATCCTTTGGTATCATTACCCCGTCACCCAATGTATAATTTCCCCTTGGTAAATTATCCCTTAATCCAACGTATAATTATCCCTTCACCCAACTTATATGGGTTGTTGCCACAATCAAGCGAAGCATTACATATGAAGCATGCTATTGGAGCTAAAACATCACATCCATATATCAAATATTCATTTGAAATAAAATTGTTGGCATACAATTTATAAGTCTTCTGTTTATTGATTACCGTGACAATTTCATCTGAAGATATTATTTCATCTAATTCATCACACAAGTTTCATCCAGGAAAGTAATTTTATTCATTCTCTTAGTAATCACGTAGCGATATAAATCAGATAGTGAATTTGCGCGATTTCTTTAAAGGAATAAAAATATCTTTGAGAAGAAAAAACAAAGCAGTTTCGACCTTTTCTTTTAAAATGTTAAACATACCATTTTATCTTTCTTCGCTAAATCAGAAAGAATTTCAGATAACTGCTTCTTTTTATCCGACTTTGCCTTCCCGTCACCCATTTTGCAAATCGTTTTCATGGTTTGAAAACAAAATTAATCAATCTGTTTCTGGAAGAGTTTTGACAGATAATCAGATTGTCTAAATTATTCTTCCTTTGGCAATACATTCATCATTTTCGTATCTTAAACGTATCGTCATTGAAGTATATAAAACCGGTTTATATCTAATATAACGTTTAAAGAATGGGTTTCCCAGCAGCTAAAATCAATTGAACCAGTTCGTCTAAGGAAAAGTCAATGACTCATGGAAATTCTAATGAAGTACTCTTCTACCTTGCATAGAATACTTGGGCAATATTTTGTAACTAGCTTTCAAGTTCATAGGTATAATCTATATTCCATTTCATACTCCTCTGCTCAAACTTACATCTTTTGGTGTCAAATCTAATGCTTAATAATCCAAACACATAGATGAACCGTGTATGTAAAATTAAGAAATGAGATCAAAAGTTGTTTCTTTCTAAGTCTAAAAACAATCATATGCATATCTTTATTGACTCTTTAAAATTGTCGATGTAAAATTAAGATTAGTAACTCTTAAAGTCAGTGTCAGCTATGCTTTGAATATATCAAAACATTATGGTGTGAAGACATGATTGCAGATGCAGACCTCAGCATTTATTGGAATGTTCCAAAACAACTTTAACGTGATTTTTAGTAAAGTGTAAACACTAACTAAAACGTCATTGTTTCTTTGGCAATTTATATAATATTTTTTGTTACTTTTATCAATTATCATGCTGTAATCCAGTATCATTAGAATTAATCTCAATATATATGTTCTCCTGTGTTCGCTTTGAAGTCACATGGCCAAAATCAATACATTATTTAATGACCAAAGTTGGAACATAAACCTGTTTCATTTTCTCATTACCATTCTAGAACTTAGATATATTATTAGGAAACATATTAGTTTCTGGGGTTTAATATCGTACCACGTGTCACTGTTATTTGTTTGCATCTTCATCAGAGAACCCATGTCCTTACCAAGTTCAATATTGAAATATCGAAAATTGCTGGAAAGTATCTCCATTCCCTTGAAACATTAGAAAATCACGTATTTGTTACATTTTCGAACTTGAAAGGATTCTTTTTCTTATTAAGCACAATGACATTTTTATGAATTTTCTGACGTAATTATCAATGCTAACTGGAAAACCCTGAATTGTTGACATTAAATCGACATAACATCAGGACATTATATCTCTCATACCGAGGATTGTCGATTATTACATAGAACATTGTAGAAATACGCTAGCGCGTTCTAGTAACCAATGTAACCGACCAGGGACACGAAAAGTTATGACTGCGATTCCCTTAAACAATTTTTCTAAATGAGATAAATTAAATCGGTTCAATTATTTTCATCAAATATGGATCTCAAGCAAACGCGCGTCCCTCTGCTTCCACTGATAATTACTGCATCTGTTCGGAAGTAGGTTTGATCGGTGAAAGTGTGTGACTAGTTTTCCGATGACCCTTCTGCCAATTCAAAGGGCTAAAGCGCACAATACTGCCATATACAAGAAAATTAACTTGTCAGACATATCCATACTTTCGTAAATGACAGCTTTCTTTCATGTCATTAAATTTTGATTATGAGAAGACATAAAACTGACTAGCAAACAAGGAAAACAGATACAGGATATAATCATATAGGCAGTTTGAAGAACTCTAAACTTTAGATCTAAATCTAATCGTACGATGTTTTGTATTCAAGAAGTTTGAGCCCTCGAGCATTTTGACCAGAAAATAATGTAAAAGATTAGAAAATACGTAACTAAATGCTTAACCTATTCTGTTATCATCAATACTCAGTTTTTGATAAAAACTCCCCAATTCATTTTGATCATTATCTCTTTCATGATTTATATCTATCTCGCTGGATAAATGGTCTAACAGCAGAAAAACTAGCAGCGGGCTGACAGAGAGATGGGTTATTATATACACAGACGTTGAATCATATACTGCGTTATAAATGTAGATAATAAATTACGCTATTTATTATACTAAAGATTTCCCTTAATACCGGCACACTGTGGTACGGCCTTTGAATTTACGGTAGGCTGGGTCGAACATTTTGTGCTGAACACGTTGTTACTTCAGTACAAATTAAACCTTTTGTTATTCCTTACGTTAAATGAGACACAATTCCTTAATTGTAGATTCTTTGATGGAAAAGAGTTTACTATTAAGTTATTCAATTGTGACACTTCTGTTATCAAAGGAAGGTATATCTTGTACGATAAAGACCTCTGAGGGGGGATAGTTTTACAAAATGCATCTGTGTTGATTGTAAAGTAACACGAATTGTATTAAAAGCAATTGTGATGGTTGGCCATTTGAAATGCTCACGCTTGTTATAAGACCTTGGAGTTGTTAGTTAAGGGTTAGAAACCGAAGACGGCTACGTAGATTGTGTTCTTAAATTTTATTACTGTAGGTGTAAAATATGGTCATCGTGGACATTGGCGTAAATGTGCATTGGTGGTGCATTGAGCACGGTCATCATTATGATATAATACTAGTTTCCAAAGAAATAATTTAATTTATTTTGCTGTTATTTATCATTAAAATTATATGCTATGCTGTGAAGTCGTGGATCTATAAAGTTTTAGCTATGAAACTTATTTTGGCGAGCATAAGTGTATTCGATTTTCTCCAAACCTTAGAGAAAATCTTCCGTTTTGCTTGTTTTTTAATCTTGGTTTCTAAAGTAACTGAATATGTTTGCTAACAGCAAGGCAATTAATTGATCAATTTGCTGCAACGGTTATAGAGTTGCTATTTCAGTGTGTAGCTAATGGATTTCCATCAGGTAATGATCATTATCTTCAACTACGTATTAAGATCGGGGATGGGTAGATAGTAAAATTGGATTCCTTGTTCGTTTTTATTTCCCTGAAGATTCCACCAGACCTCTTAGTGTTTGTTTACTTTCCTTTTTCCTTTTAGTTTTGTAATGATTTTGTTTTGTGATTTGATATGCGTAATATACTTGTGGAAAGCCGTAATAATATCTTGACCTGCAGTATGTCAACATGGCTAATTACTTCTTTCTCCGAATCCTGAAACTCGAGTTTTCAGGAAGGGTTGCGGCGGCAATAAGTCAAATCCCTGTAGGTTCGAATATGTAGCTACAGGATACAGAATTAAATACATTCAATCACTTGGCTATATGTGCTTACCGTAAATAGGAAACCTTGCTTCCTAACGCTGCCGTGGGGGGTGGGGGGTGGGGGGGTGGGGGCTGGGGGCTCCACAGAGCGGTACACTGACTTTAAATACACTCAGACAATTTAGACTATAATGCTCAACAGAGCGGTGCTCGGACTCAGAACTTACTTAGACGCTGTAGGCTATATACAATGGATACATTTTGTTTAGAGTCAGTTTGCATTTACAGTTTAATAGACATTAGTTCATTGGAGCGTTTTTACATACATACATACATATATACATACATACATACATACATACATACATACATACATACATACATACGTTGAATTACGAAGATGGAGTAGAAAGTTCCATTTCCTATGTCGAGTGTTTAGATTTAACTTTTGAATCACATCGCGGTGGTTGATATATAGAAAATTCCAACTTCTTTAATCAAAGTGTTTGTGTTGAAAGGTTAATATCGAGGTTTCTGATGTTATCTGTTGAGTAGTAGAAAGTTCCAATGTCTATGTGGAGAATTCCAGTTTCACATGTTGAATCAAACCGTGTGAGTTGACATTGTCATCCACGCATATGTTGTTTAAGGACACTTTATTTTTCTTTCTGCTGAAATGTGAAAGATAAGACAAGAACTGCATGAATGTTAGAAATCATGATATTCCAAATATTGATTACAATCAGAACGCACGTAATTACTTCAAGATTTAGGCACATTGAGTCAGTGATACCTTTCTCATGTATTTACAGCGAAGACAATTTCTTTCATTCGTTTTCGTGATATTTACACTTTCAACCTACCACAGTTTCCTCTTTTTCTTCCTTACAGAGTTAATTTTCGATTTTAAAATATCTAAGAACCAATGTTCTTTTATTTTATGTTCTGCTGTTATTCCATTAAAATTAAACGGGTTTATTGCCGTGTTTTGATTGTAGCATAATGTTGCAAAAAGGGATCAAGGCAATTTTCTGGCATGCTTGAGGCAAGCATTTATGCTTTGTCGCACATTTCTAGGAAGAAAAGGTTCATTTGCCTCAAAAGTATTTCCCGCAGGAACTAAAAAGGGCATGAATTATCCTCCCCCAAGGGCTCACGATTAAAAGGGTACCACGTTTTATCATAAATTGCAGGGGCGGATCGAGAGATATAGTTTAGTGGAAGATTTTGATTTGCGTTCCCATCGCATAATGTTATCCATCTAACTTAAAAAAATACCACTTGCGATAGGAATCGTTCCAGTGGCTTCGCTTGGGATGAGTGTTGAGGAGCTTCTGGATTACTGTTGCATTATTATTATTATTATTATTATTATTATTATTATTATTATTGCTGCTGCTGCTACTACTGTTGTCGTTTCTGCTGCTGCTGTTCTTGCTGAACAATGAAATCTTCCAAGGGAGTAGCTGATTTGCAGAATTCGGAAAATCCAATATGTTATTTGTATGTAGTTCATGCAATAAAAAAAGATCACTTTTACGTTCCTGAGAAATGTAAAGGGCCATTTTACAAATGAGTAGAGTGCAAATTGTTGAGAAAAACTCTTGACACATTGTAAACGAAACGGCCTGTCGCAAGAAAAAGCAAAACAGGAAAGAAAAACCTGCAGTGGCGCATTCTAACATGGCTGGGGTGGAGAGGTGTGGATGGAGTGCATTACTTATATAAGTCAAGTCACACTGATAGGTCATGGCACATTCTTGTTCGATTCTAGTACATTGATTTTTTTGGGTCACAACTTTGCTGCAGCCTTTCATTAAAAGGTCGTAATTGGCAATAGTGCTTTGCTCTGACATTCACCAAGACAAACCTCAACACCATTTAGGATGCTTATGAGCCATATAATCCTTGAAAAACTTCAGTGAAGGGTAAAAATAAAATTGCAGTGACCTACTTTACTTGATATGTGTGGTACTCGCCTAGATGCAGCTACAAAGTTGTATGGCTCTGGGACTAACAATGTGAAAGAAACTGACCTAAACAGAATAAAACAAGGACAAAAATTAAACTGACAGCCGCTGTTTATTATAAGGATTTCAGATATGAAATTTAAGCAAACAAAACAAGTAGCCATGCCATGACAGCATTACAAAATACATGTAATGAAATCAGCATGACACAAAATTTAACAGGTGCAAGAGTAAATACGGGAGTAAGTATGAATCAATGGCTTGCTTAGTTGATGCGATTTTTCGACATACGGAACCGAACTTTCACCAACCCCTGTGCAATTCAACAGAGAAAAATCTAAACTTTCGACTTATGAACAGGAACTTTCAAACACAAATAATTTATTAAACTTGTGAAATTGGAATTCGCGACATAAGACATTGAATTGCCAACCACTGCTGTGTAATTGAAAGTTAAAATCTTGAAAATTTAAAAACGAAATGAAATTTTCGATCTCCACCGTGTAATTCAAGAAATACAATTTGAAAGCGCGATGACATTTAAATTTTAACTGCAACTTTCTCATTAGATCAATTTTTATCCCCTACGAATCCCCATACAAAGGCACAAGATAGTCCATTTTCTGTTACCCACTACGGCGCCCTCTCTCTCTCTCTCTCTCTCTCTCTCTCTCTCTCTCTCTCTCTCTCTCTCTCTCTCTCTCTCTCTCTCTCGGACCGCTCCTGTGGCCTAAGTAGTTAGAGCTTTTCCTCGGGAGGTCGCGGTTTCGAACTGGGGCAGAGTCATACCAAAGACATAAAAATGGTAGTAGCAGCTGCCTGGCTTGGCGCTCAGCATTAAGAGGTTAGTGTTAGGACTGGTCGGCCTGGTGTCAGGATAATGTGGTCGGATGGGACATGATGCTACGTGTCTACGGCATGATGCCCCAGTGCTAGACATCACTATAAACTGTCACCATCCAGACATCGTAGCGATATAACTGAATTTCTTTTAAAGCCACGTTTAAAATCCAAGTCACACACACACACACACACACACACACACACACACACACACACACACACACACAAGGTTTTATGATTCGCATTGCTGGGTCATTTCAGTTATACGACTATCGTTTATCTTTGTAATTGTATCTGATATATAGAAATTTTCTTTTAAATAACATAAACTTCAGGCTCTTAAAGCCTGAGGCATATGAATCAACCAACGTTTATGGCGTGCTACAAACTCATGCAAAAACAAATTGTTTGTGCGTGTTTATCAGTAGATTTTGGAAATTTGCTCATTCCAGATAGGTCTAAAGGGATGTAAATGTCTGCTTTTATAAGGCAGAAACCTTTTTCCTGTTTTATAAATAAAACAGAACGTGCCGAGGGAAACAGACTTAGCAACAAGAAAATCATCAGCCAACGATCTATGTCTCTGATTTTTCTATAACCTTTATAACTTGACTGGTTCTATAACTTTAAGAACTTGACTGGTTCTATTTATCTCAAAAGTTAAACCTTTATCTGAATTTTCATACAAAGACATAATTTATGATACGTTGCTAAATTTCCGTAAATATTAAGTCAAGGAGAAATAGTGTGTGAGGCCCAGTTATGTTATCTTTCTATTTTGAATCACTGTGAACACAGCCATGATCTTTTGGAAGACGGGAATATTAAAAGACCTACAAAATGCTGCAGAGAGTAGCTCACTGTTTCGTGAGACTATATGCTATGATTTGTACTACCAAACACATGTGGACTCAAAATTACAATATTTGTTTATAATGTTCTCAAAAGCCTGCAAAAGATGAGAAAAGAGTATTTCATTCTAGTTATATCAGTGATAAGCAAAAGTTTTAATAAGAGTTAAACTAATTTGACTGAAGTGATGGGCTTCGATATTAATTGATGTTTTTGTTTTTATAAGCTGATCCTTGGTAAAACTGAATTCCCATAATAGTTGAAATTCCTTGATCTTGCTTCGTTTTCCAAAAAGAAATACATCATACTAAATTTCGTAAAAATTGCAATCAATGTATCCTAACTCTTTTGAATCCCCTGGACTCAAAACCTGCATCACTTATATGAATTAAACTTCAAAAGGTTATCCGCAAATCAACGGTTATTGCTTTTGTTAGTGGCTGTGGATTTCTCTTCCTTGGGTGAGATAATTATATACATAGACACTGATATATACTGCGTAATTGTGTTCCTTCATGGCGATACCGTTAGATCTTAAAACCAATTTGTTGCAATCATCGTTAAGGGCAGAAAACTATATTAATGACACTTGACAGACAACAAACGATTCGCAAAGCTATAATGTGGCGAGAATTTAAATGTCATGCGACTGAAGATTACAGTTATAAACAGCAACAAAAAGTATGCTTAGTCCATGTATAATAGCGTACCTTCGAATCATCAATAATTCTGAGCACACAAAAAGTGTGCTTAGTCCAGGTATAATAGTGTACCTTCGAATCATCAATAATCCTGAGCACATAAAAAGCATTGGTATTACAAAGTTGGCGCTGATCGCACAAAAACAAAATTGCTGGTACAGTCGTCTGCTTCAAATTTAAAATAGCATTATGATTGAGCTGTCTTAACTAGCCACAATAAAATAAGGTCAGCAATTATTGTTTAATTTTCTCAACTAATTTCCTTTCAGAAAATTTGGAGGATGTTACTTTTTGAAATAAAATGATTTGTACTGTACTGATTGCTAGTTGGAACTGATAGTAATAGTGTCTGTTTCTGTCTAATCTCGAAAGTTGAATTTAAATATCAAACCGAATAACTTTGAATGGCGTTTTTGTAAAGAACAGCTGCAATAATCACGCATGCGACATTATCTAATAATAATGATAATTATTTGGTATAATAAATGCTTAGCGATCTTGTTAATTGTTCTATTGCCAATCAAGTATAATGTTCGTTTTGTCTTCACTCGAATGCGAAGATATAGATTTGCAAGAAATATGTAAAAAATATCCGACGATCATGTAGGTAGAACTTAGTTACCCGAAAGGTGTGAAAAGACATATGGGTCAGTCTCCAGGTGTACTAAATAGAAAATTAATTAAGCTACTTATAAGACCAATTAACACTAACAGGTTAATAACGCTGTACATCACTGTGTTGGGTACCTTTCAATGTTTGAGAGCCAATCAGATCATATCAAGGTGTATTACTGATGTGCAAGATTGGTGTGCATTAGAGACGCACGGGCAACACCTTGTTTGACTGGGATAGGCCCGATTTAAGTTATGAGGTGTTTCGTTTTCTTTAAAAATCCCAATACACGAGTCTAGTTTACTTGAAAATCTAAACTCAGGTATTAAAGGTTTGATTTTTTTACAATAATGAAGACGTTGTATGGACGGCAACCAAATTCTGACTGAAGGAAATGGGGCAATCCATTCTTGTTTTAGTGAGACTTCTAACATGTTCAAATCCCCCTTTTTTGTATTTTCCTAAGTTCATCAATAAAAGCTGGATTTATCTGCTTCGACTGATTGACCATTACTGCTTTCACAGTAAATTAAACGAGTGCAGTGTTGTTTCAGTAACACTGGCAAAATATCAGAATCATTATAACTATTAATTTTTATATATAACCAAACATTAACTTAAACGTATTTTCGATAAAGGAAGCTTTTATTTTTCTGCTTTACGCGGATGACTGCATACCCAATATTCAATAGAGACAAAGGCTCGGTTGTTTATATGAAACCGAATAGTCATCGGAGGATTAAATTAGAAATCAGATATGCAGAAAAGTCATTGTTATACAACCTATGAGGAAACTATAAATCAAAATATAATCGCATTCATACTATATAGCGTAAGGCATCCTTATATCTTTCATAATTAAATTGTTTGTTAAGTTTTACAAAACTTGTCGGGTTTGATTCTTTCTCTTACCTGGATTATGACCATAGGGTTGTAACAGGATAAACACCATTTCCTCGAGGAACCAACGTGGC